>JAMWET010003591.1:115000-121500 GCA_024036415.1 Prochilodus magdalenae | reverse complement strand
CCCCCTCTCTCCACCAGCCCCCCCATGCTATTCGGGGGACCCTTCATTCCTTTATCCATCACCCAAACACTGTTCCTTCACCTTCCTTCATTCCTTTAATCCATCACCAACACTGTATTATCTCACTCCGTTCATTATCCTTATCCATTCACCAACACTGTTGCTTTCATCCCCTTCATTCCTTTTATCCATCCCCCAACACTGTTCCTTTCTTCCCTTCATTCCTTTATCCATCACCAACACTGTTACTTCATCCCTTCATTCCTTTATCCATCACAACACTGTTCCTTCATCCCTTCATTCATTTATCCATCAACAACACTGTTCCTTCATCCCTTCATTCCTTTATCCATCACCAACACTGTTCCTTCATCCCTTCATTCCTTTATCCATCACCAACACTGTTCCTTTCTTCCCTTCATTCCTTTATCCATCACCAACACTGTTACTTCATCCCTTCATTCCTTTATCCATCACCAACACTGTTCCTTCTCCCCTTCATTCCTTTATCCATCACCAACACTGTTCCTTCACCCCTTCATTCCTTTATCCATCACCAACACTGTTCCTTCATCCCTTCATTCCTTTATCCATCACCAACACTGTTGCTTCATCCCTTCATTCCTTTATCCATCACCAACACTGTTCCTTTCTTCCCTTCATTCCTTTATCCATCACCAACACTGTTACTTCATCCCTTCATTCCTTTATCCATCACCAACACTGTTCCTTCATCCCTTCATTCCTTTATCCATCAACAACACTGTTCCTTCATCCCTTCATTCCTTCATCCATCACCAACACTGTTTCTTCATCCCTCCATTCCTTTATCCATCACCAACACTGTTCCTTCATCCCTTCATTCCTTTATTCATACACCAACACTGTTCCTTCATCCCTTCATTCCTTTATTCATACACCAACACTGTTCCTTCATCCCTTTATTCCTTTATCCATCACCAACACTGTTCCCTCATCCCTTCATTCCTTTATCCATCACCAACACTGTTCCTTCATCCCTTCATTCCTTCATTCATACACCAACACTGTTCCTTCATCCCTTCATTCATTTATCCATCACCAACACTGTTCCTTCATCCCTTCATTCCTTTATCCATCACAACACTGTTCCTTCATCCCTTCATTCATTTATCCATCACCAACACTGTTCCTTCATCCCTTCATTCATTTATCCATCACCAACACCGTTCCTTCATTCCTTCATTCATACACCAACACCGTTCCTTCATCCCTTCATTCATTTATCCATCACCAACACTGTTCCTTCAACCCTTCATTCTTTTATCCATCACCAACACTGTTCCTTCATTCCTTTATTCATACACCAACACTGTTCCTTCACTCCTTCATTCCTTTATCCATCACCAACACTGTTCCTTCACTCCTTCATTCCTTTATCCATCACCAACACTGTTCCTTCATCCCTTCATTCCTTTATCCATCACCAACACTGTTCCCTCATCCCCTTATTCCTTTATCCATCACCAACACTGTTCCTTCATCCCTTCATTCCTTTATCCATAACCCACACTGTTTCTTCATCCCTTCATTCTTTTATCCATCACCAACACTGTTCCTTCATTCCTTCATTCATTTATCCATCACCAACACCGTTCCTTCATTCCTTCATTCATACACCAACACCGTTCCTTCATCCCTTCATTCATTTATCCATCACCAACACTGTTCCTTTATCCCTTCATTCCTTTATTCATACACTGACACTGTTCCTTCATCCCTTCATTCCTTTATCCATCACCAACACTGTTCCTTCATCCCTTCATCCATCACCAACACTGTTCCTTCATCCCTTCATTCCTTTATCCATCACCAACACTGTTCCTTCATCCCTTCATTCTTTTATCCATCACCAACACCGTTCCTTCATTCCTTCATTCATACACCAACACCGTTCCTTCATCCCTTCATTCATTTATCCATCACCAACACTGTTCCTTTATCCCTTCATTCCTTTATTCATACACTGACACTGTTCCTTCATCCCTTCATTCCTTCATCCATCACCAACGCTGTTCCTTCATCCCTTCATCCATCACCAACACTGTTCCTTCATCCCTTCATTCCTTTATCCATCACCAACACTGTTCCTTCACCCCTTCATTCTTTTATCCATCACCAACACCGTTCCTTCATCCCTTCATTCCTTTATCCATCACCAACACTGTTCATTCATCCCTTCATTCCTTTATCCATCACCAACACTGTTCCTTCATCCCTTCATTCCTTTATCCATCACCAACACTGTTCCCTCATCCCCTTATTCCTTTATCCATCACCAATACTGTTCCTTCATCCCTTCATTCCTTTATCCATAACCCACACTGTTTCTTCATCCCTTCATTCTTTTATCCATCACCAACACTGTTCCTTCATCCCTTCATTCATTTATCCATCACCAACACCGTTCCTTCATTCCTTCATTCATACACCAACACCGTTCCTTCATCCCTTTATTCATTTATCCATCACCAACACTGTTCCTTTATCCCTTCATTCCTTTATTCATACACTGACACTGTTCCTTCATCCCTTCATTCCTTTATCCATCACCAACACTGTTCCTTCATCCCTTCATCCATCACCAACACTGTTCCTTCATCCCTTCATTCCTTTATCCATCACCAACACTGTTCCTTCACCCCTTCATTCTTTTATCCATCACCAACACCGTTCCTTCATCCCTTCATTCCTTTATCCATCACCAACACTGTTCATTCATCCCTTCATTCCTTTATCCATCACCAACACTGTTCCTTCATCCCTTCATTCCTTTATTCATACACTGACACTGTTCCTTCATCCCTTCATTCCTTTATCCATCACCAACACTGTTCCTTCATCCCTTCATTCCTTTATTCATACACTGACACTGTTCCTTCATCCCTTCATTCCTTTATCCATCACCAACACTGTTCCTTCATCCCTTAATCCATCACCAACACCGTTCCTTCATCCCTTCATTCCTTTATTCATACACCAACACTGTTCCTTCATCCCTTCATTCCTTTATCCAGCACCAACACTGTTCCTTCACCCCTTCATTCCTTTATCTGCACACCAACACTGTTCCTTCACCCCTTCATTCCTCTATCTACACTCCATTGTTCGAGGGTCTCTGGTTTATTTCCCTAAACTGAGAGGACATGACTGCAGTGAAGTTGAGTGAGGCACCTGACACCCAATGCTGCCCGTGCGCCGTGGATAGGGCTGCCCCCAGTTCCAGGCACATGTGCTCACTACAGTGTGTGTGTGTGTGTGTTCACTAGTGTGATAATGTGTGTGTGTCACTGCAGGAATGGGTTCAACGCGGAACACAAATGGGCCAGCGGTTCTGATTCTAATGAAGACACTTTCCTTAATATTTTGACCTTTTAAATAATCATTACAAAACCGGCATCCTGAAACGGGAAACTCTGATTGGCTGAGCTGCGTTTGAAGTCGCTGTAAATAATGACTAGGTGCTGTAAATGAATGTGCACCACAGGCGTCTGGTGGGATAGCACTCCTCACTAGCCAGGAAGGCAGGTAAAGCTATGCACCACCTCCGGAGCCGGAACACTGGGAGAACCTCCTCAGCCATCACACACCCTCTCCGTAACTCAGCTCGGGCCTCATCTGAGCTGCTTCTGGAGATGCTAGCACCACCCATGACCAAGCAGAGAACAAATGAACTCCTTCAGGCACTGGTGGAAAAAAACAGCAGCTGGAAAACAATTTAATGTTTCAGAGCCCAGCGTCTGACTGGGCAGAACCACTCTCCGGGAAAGTTCTAGTCCTCCTTCAGCAGTACACAGTCACTTGGCAATGACAGCGCACTCTAAACAAATCACGTCCCGGCGGAGGAACTGTTTATCGCTATTATAACAAATTCTTCATAAATGTAAACTCGCATATTTCAACATTTTATCATGTCAGTGTTGTATAAAAGCTATAACCCACTTGAGGCCGCGCGGGACAGTGATTTCACGGCGGGTGAAGGAGCTTCGTTCCACATAACTTCCGAATAAATCATCAGTCTTCAGATCTGAGCATGACATTCTCAACCCAAGGCAGTGTTTTATTAAAGCCTAATTTTTAATGTACTGCTCCTTTACACTCATCCACAGCTCTGTTTATCATTCTGTCCATTAGCTCACCAGACCTACCATACTTCTAATGTAGGGTATCAGTGGAGGCCATGTGGAAGGGCTAATGCCGCCTGATGAACGAGAGCTGAGACGCGCTTTTACTAGGGGATGCGTGATGCCACTTTCCTACAGTGACCTGGAGCATCGGCCGATACCGTCCTTCCCCTCTCCTGAACAACCCAGCTGGAGTAATAACAGGTGTTCACCCCTTCATTCCTTTATCTATACACCAACACTGTTCCTTCATCCCTTCATTCCTTTATCTATACACCAACACTGTTCCTTCATCCCTTCATTCCTTTATCTATACACCAACACTGTTCCTTCATCCCTTCATTCCTTTATCTATACACCAACACTGTTCCTTCATCCCTTTATCTATACACCAACACTGTTCCTTCATCCCCTCATTCCTTTATCTATACACCAACACCGTTCCCTCATCCCTTCATTCCTTTATCCATCACCAACACTGTTCCTTCATCCCTTCATCCCTTTATCTATATACCAACACTGTTCCTTCATCCCTTCATTCCTTTATCTATACACTCACGCTGTTCCCTCACCCCTTCATCCCTTTATCTATATACCAACACTGTTCCTTCATCCCTTCATTCCTTTATCCATCACCAACACTGTTCCTTCATCCCTTCATTCCTTTATCCATCACCAACACTGTTCCTTCATCCCTTCCTTCCTTTATCTATATACCAACACTGTTCCCTCATCCCTTCATTCCTTTATCCATCACCAACATTCTTCCTTCGTCCCTTCATTCCTTTATCCATCACCAACACTGTTCCTTCATCCCTTCATTCCTTTATCCATCACCAACATTCTTCCTTCATCCCTTCATTCCTTTATCTATACACAACCCTGTTCCTTCATCCCTTTATCTATACACTAATGCTGTTCCCTCATCCCTTCATTCCTTTATCTATACACTCCGCTGTTCCCTCAATCCTTTCATTCCTTTATCCATCACCAACACTGTTCCTTCATCTGTTCATTACTTTATCCATCACCAACACTGTTCCTTCACCCCTTCATTCCTTTATCCATCACCAACACTGTTCCTTCACCCCTTCATTCCTTTATCCATCACCAACACTGTTCCTTCACCCCTTCATTCCTTTATCCATCACCAACACTGTTCCTTCATCCCTTCATTCCTTTATCCATCACCAACACTGTTCCTTCATCCCTTCACTCCTTTATCTATACACTCGCGCTGTTCCTTCATTCCTTTATCCATCACCAACACTGTTCCTTTATCCCTTCATTCCTTTATCCATCACCAACATTGTTCATTCATCCCCTCATTCCTTTATCCATCACCAATGCTGTTCCTTCATCCCTTTATCTATCACCAACACTGTTCCCTCATCCCTTTATTCCTTTATCCATCACCAACATTGTCCCTTAATCCCTTCATTCCTTTATCCATCACCAACATTCTTCCTTCATCCCTTCATTCCTTTATCCATCACCAACGCTGTTCCTTCATTCCTTTATCTATCACCAACGCGGTTCTCTTATCCCTTCATTACGTTATCTATACACCAATGCTGTTCCCTCATCCCTTTATTCCTTTATCCATCACCAACATTCTTCCTTCATCCCTTCATTCCTTTATCTATACACAACGCTGTTCCCTCATCCCTTCATTCCTTTATCCATCACCAACACCGTTCCTTCATCCCTTCATTCCTTTATCCATCACCAACACTGTTCCTTCACCCCTTCATTCCTTTATCCATCACCAACACTGTTCCTTCATTCCTTCATTCCTTTATCCATAGTCGAGGTCATGGTAGAAAAGTGGCATCAAGCACGCTCCAGTAAAAGTGTGTCTCGGCTCTCGTTATCAGGCAGCATTAGCCAATTATACATTACCCTACAGGAAGAAATACATAGATCACATGACCTACGCACCGTTTGAGACTGAGCACGCTCAAACGGTCACTATGCAGCTCTGTCTGAAGCTCAGTGAAGTATTTAAGAGAGCAGAGGCTAATACCCCTCCTAACAGCGGATCGTCTCCTGGGATGAGTCCACATAGCTGCTGCTTTAAGAATACAGCGAGCAGTGTTGATTCAGTTAGGAGTTAAGAGGAGGCTGGGAGCTAATGAGCTCGTCCAAGCCTGGCCTGAGTGCAGCGAGGTGTTCACCCCGGCCAGCGCCGACGAGTGCCTGCTAATGAGCCGCAGCCTCGCTAATCCAGCAGCTAAGAAGCCCGTTAATTGCTATCATTTACAAGCATTAAAATCAACACGCGCCGGATAAAGCTCACCACACACATCCTAAACGTATTTACACAGTCGCCTCTCC
>JAMWET010003591.1:102500-112500 GCA_024036415.1 Prochilodus magdalenae | reverse complement strand
AACGGTGTGCAGATCTTACAGGCAGCTCCAGGGAGCGTTTGGTGGAGGTGATGCTGCTGAAGGACCACTGTGGATGTTTATCACTGTGCCCAGGAAAGGATACGAGCAGTCCAGCTGTGTGAGACCACTCCAGTTAGATTGTGCTGGTCTGTAATGGCGAGTTAGATAACGATCAGATTCTTCTATGAATGATGTCAATACAGGACAGCCAATCAGAGCAGAGCTTGTCTTCTCATATCAGCCTTACATGCAGAGTAACAAACAGCAGCCGGTTTCACTCAGAAACATCCAGCCAACAGTGCCTTGTGGGGCAATGCCCTGAGGGCAGCGTCCTATGGGCAAGGTCCTGAGGGTAGTGTCCTAAGGGGCAGCGTCCTCTGGGCAAGGTCCTGACGGTAGTGTCCTGAGGGGCAGCCTCCTGAGGCCACTGATGATGGACTAGAGGAGGACCAACACTGCACTGTGCAGCAGCAGATGAGCTATCGTCTCTGACTGTCCATCTACAAGGTGGAGCAGCAAGGTAGGAGTGTCTAATAGAGTGGACAGTGAGTGGACACAGTGTCTCAACACTCCAGCAGCACTGCTGTGTCTGATCCACTCACACCAGCACCACACACACTAACACCACCACCACCACGTCAGTGTCACTGCAGTGCTGAGAATGATCCACCACCCACATCATACCTGCTCTGTGGTGGTCCCGTGGGGGTCCTGCCCATTGAAGAACAGGGTAATACGGTATACAGAGAAACAGATGGACTACAGTCTGGACCTGTACACCTACAGAGTGTCCTGTATGGTCAGTGGAGCTGAAGAGATGAACCGCACTGACTCTTATCAGGGTATATGATACCGTCTGGTTATACGGAAATCATGTAAACGCCGCGAACTCCCAGCTAATAACCGCTGATTCATCAAAAAGTACCGCAGTTCAGTCGGGTAACCGTGACGACCCCATCGCCTCACATAGACTGGTAACTGCTATACTGCTGCTGTGCGTCCACTCACCCATCATTAAACTCCAGTGGTCAATAAAACCCTCCAGCCATAAGTTCCGATGAGCCTCGCTCGCTCACCGCCTCTCCCTCCCTCCTCCGTACACCTTACTTGTAACCACAGCAATTAGTGCACTAATTCATCCTAACGACCTGCGGCTTTATTGGAGAGGTAAACATGAGAGCGACTCCTAAACCGCTTCAGAGCCGTTAAAGCCGGCGCTCTGCACGAACCGGCTTCGTCTCCGAGCTCGCAGATGGTGAAACCGGAAAAAAGAGAGCTGTGGGAAAACAAGACGGCATTTCTCTTTGTCTTCCTCTCCCCCCCCGCGCTCCTCTCTTCACTCAGCGGCTTGTTAAGAATGCGCCCCGAGTCATCGTAGCGTGTCATCGTAGCTCATGTGCTCCCCCAGGCTATTAAAATGCGGTGTAAATAAACCAGTGGCGGGAGAGGGAGCCGACCACGACGGGTTAGGAGGCAACATTAGTCAGCCGGAATGGAAGGAGGCGGGGGGGGGGGGGTGAGGAGATAGAGAGACGGAGGGGGGTTCTTTGACAGCAAGAGGAAGAGAGAGAAATCGAGGGAGCAATAAAGTAAGAGAGAGATGGATAGGCGGAGAGATAAGGAGGGAGATGAGGATAGAGATACAGAGTGGGAGAGAGAGGAGAAAGAGGGGGGCAGCGGGGATGTAGGCAGCTGGAGGACGTCATTAGCAGGTCTCCGGTATCAGTCCGGCCGTGATGGAGCAGAGGCAGGTCGGGTTACTCGGCCTCATTGTCACACCCGTCGTGCAAATGGGAGGGATTAGGGGTGGCTGCTCTCTTGGCTCCGAGACAGGAAGCACTCACACACATGCACACGGGACTGTGCAGAAGTCAGAGACCACCCAGCGTGCATCAAACGTCCAGTCAAAACAGCCATTACAAGAGGAAGTCCTCCATGAGTCCTCCTGTTAGTGCAGCACCATCGGCAGACGGCTGCACCACGCAGGACTACACGCCCACAGACCGTTACCACGACTGTCCTTAACACCACGTCACCGTCACCAAAGACTGCAGTGGTGTCGTACCAGACTGTCACGGAGTGACTCAGAATGGCAGCGGGTCATCTTCAGTGACGAGTCCCGCTTTAGTCTTGGTGGAGACTCCACCTCCACCCCTACCGCACCATCTGCAGGAACTGTGTGAGGATGTTCAAGCTGCATGGGATGGATTATCACAGGACTCCATCAGGAACCTCTACAGCTCCATACCGAGACGTCTGGCGTGTTGGGTTAGCGAACACGGCGGCCCGACGCCATACTGAGAGACAGACTTCTGTATGTGTAGCTCAATAAATATTGATCATATCAGTCTAAATTTATCACCAGTTATTGATCCTGGTCACCTTTATCTTCCCTCCCAACACACCGGCTATTTCCCTTACACTCACACTCAGTCACTAACACACTAACACTCAGTCACTCACACTCAGTCACTAACACACTAACACTCAGTCACTCACACTCAGTCACTAACACACTAACACTCAGTCACTAACACTCAGTCACTCACACTCAGTCACTAACACACTAACACTCAGTCACTAACACTCAGACTCACTCACACTCACACACACACTAACACTAAGTCACTAACTCGAACTCACTAACACTCTCACTCACTAACACTCTCACTCACTCACACACACTCACCCCCCCCCACACACACACCCACTCACTCACTCACACATTCACTCTCAATCACTCACTCACTCACACTAACTTACTCACCAACACTCACACACTCTCACACCCCCACTCACATACATGCAGACACTCTCACACACACACTCACATTCACTAACTCACTCACTAACTCACACTCACTAACACTCACTCACTCACTAACACTCTCACTCACTCACTAACACTCACTCACTCACTAACACTCACGCATTCACTAACACTCACACGCATTCACTAACAATCTCACTCATTCACTAACACTCTCACTCATTCACTAACACTCACTCACTAACACTCTCACTCATTCACTAACACTCACTCACTAACTCTCACACACTAACAATCACACGCATTCACTAACACTCACACGCATTCACTAACACTCTCACTCATTCACTAACACTCTCACTCATTCACTAACACTCACTCACTAACACTCACTAACACTCTCACTCATTCACTAACACTCACTCACTAACTCTCACTCACTAACTCTCACTCACACGCATTCACTAACACTCACACGCATTCACTAACACTCTCACTCAATCACTAACACTCTCACTCATTCACTAACACTCACTCACTAACACTCTCACTCATTCACTAACACTCACTCACTAACTCTCACTCACACACTAACACTCGCACTCACACACTAACACTCGCACTCACACACTAACACTCGCACTCACACACTAACACTCACTCGCTTGCTCACACACACACCCCCACTCACTCACACACACACACACACACACACACACACACACACACACACACTCACACACACTCACACACACTCACACACACTCACACACACACAGGCTAAGAATGGAGCTTTTAACCAATAAAATCCATAAGCGCTCCAGGAACGGGATGCTTTTCTGAGAGTCTACAATCCGGCCTCTAGTCAGACAGGTCTGGATCAATAGCTTCTTAAGCTTCTGTCCACAGGAGCTCTCAGCTTCAAAGCTCAACAAGTCCAGGTCAAACACGCCGGGAGGAAAACATTCAGGAATCGACGATCACAGTGAAGAACATGGATTTCTGACATTCCTAAACAACAACGATCGGAAAAGCAATTACTCCTCTTTATTCACCGCCCTATCCGTTCTCCGCCGGCGCTTTAGGAGATGCAGCTGCAAAGCTGATGAGAACTCCCTTTAAACACTTCCACCAGAAACGAGTCCCCTTGCGTGTTCAAGGTGGTAGTACCTTCAGGCTCCTGCAGGTGGCGCTGCACGGGAATAATGGGGTCTATAAATACCTGTGGGGTGTGAGTGATGGGATCCATAGATTGGGAAGAGGTGCTACAGTGCAGGGAATGTCTCGTTCCATGTGTGGAAAATGGCTCCAGAGCAGATGTTACTGATTGGCTAAAAGGAGGGACTGCATGTGGGCGTGGCCAAAGACCATAGTGTGAAGGAAGTAGCTGAATCTGCAGGTGTGTGGAAGCGTACGGTCATACGGGTCTACCAGCAGTGGATACAATCCCAGTCTACAGGGAATTCTCCTCGGAACTGTACCAGGGAAGGCCTCCACCACATCTGGACCAACTGTGGAGTTCTTTGATGTAAGAGTGTCTGAACACTGATGTGGCTACATCCAGAAACTTCCAGTACATGCCCGATCCAGTCCCAGCCGTATGGAGGTGGAGGTGGAGAAATTCCCACACCAGTCAGTAATACAGCTGCTCAGGACGCTCTCTGTAGGGGCTCTGTAGAAGGTGGATGCTTGACGTAGGGTGAGCTTTCCTGAACCTCTGCAGGACATGCAGACGGCGCTGGGCTTTCCTGGCCCGGAGAGCAGCCCGGTCCTGAGAGCCCAGGGAGCAGTTGGAGGTTAGGTGCCTTGCTCAAGGGCACTGCAGTCATGTCCTACTTTCAGGGATTCAGGGAACTGAACCGGTGACCTTCGGGTCACAAGGCTGGGACGAATGGGCCAAGACGGGGATATGACCGGAAAGGAAAAACTGCGGTAGGCGGAATGACGGGTGGCCTGACGATGGACCTCCGAAACGAGCCACTTCATTCAAAGTGAATGAGTTGGGAGATTCGCTGAGCAGGTTCTACTCTAGGAGAACCTAAATGAGAGCTCTACTAGATTTCACAAAGCTACTGCAACCATGGATGTGCTACAGGTTTGTGTGCTGAGTATGGTGCGCTGCCAATACCCTGATATCAGACGCCCCCACTATCAACCAACCAAGGTCAGGTCTAGGGAGAGCCAGCCCGCATGGGTGATGATGAGGGCTGGGGGCGTGTCATCCTCAGTGTGCTTGCTAAACTGCAGAGTGAAACCAAAACTAACCGGATCAGATGTACACAATGCCACAAAGCCATGGACTTTGGCCTGGACAGCCTTAAAACATATGGGGACAATTCCCCCTGAAGAACGAACAGGGCGAGCCAGAACTCCCGATCAGGCTGAATGGGATGTCCGCCAGCGGCTGCGAATGAAAGCATTCGGAGCATTGATGGATCAATTACCTGTATTGAATCACTCAATGACTCAAGCGTTCATTCAGTCGCTCTTTCAGTTCCTTCATTGCTTTATTCAGTGAAGCTACTGACGCCCCCTGCCAGAGGCTCCCAGCACCACCTGGGGCTCATGCTTTCAGACTAATGACATGGAGCGAAACCAGGCAGAGCCCGAGGCAGAGAGCAGTCACAGTCTACAGACTCAGAACGGATCTTCCTGCTTCCGTCCACAGTCCTCCTATGTGCTTCAGGACATCATCCATCACCCTGGACCAGACGAAGCCCGCGATCGGATGGCTCTACGGTGTCACGGACAGGCTGGTGGCTGCAGGCAAAGACGGAAGTGGGCAGGTGGAATGGGCTGGTGACGGTTTAATCAGCGATCCCAGGTGTAAAGATGACGCTATATTTACAAGATCAATAATTTACTGATTTAATAACTGATATTTATACACATAATCCTGAACCTGCAGCAGCCGCACACGGGGGTGCAGGACAGTCACTGTATGAAAATGCACACTCCCAAACAGAACCCAGACAGGTACCCAAACAGGGACCCAGACAGGGACCTAAACAAAGACCCAACACGGACCCAAACACGGACCCAGACAGGGACCCAGACAGGGACCCAACACGGACGCAACACGGACCCAAACAGGGACCCAAACAAGGACCCAAGCAGGGACCCAAACAGGGACCCAACGAGGGACCCAATGAGGGACCCAACGAGGAACCCAAACAGGGACCCAACGAGGGACCTAAACAGGGACCCAAACAGGGAACCAAACAGAGACCCAAACAAGGACCAAAACAGGGACCCAACGAGGGACCCAACGAGGGACCCAAACAGGGACCCAAACAGGGACCCAAACAAGGACCAAAACAGGGACCCAACGAGGGACCCAAACAGGGACCCAAACAGGGACCCAAACAAGGACCCAAACAGGGACCCAACGAGGGACCCAAACAGGTACCCAAACAGGGACCCAATGAGGGACCCAACGAGGAACCCAAACAGGTACCCAAACAGGGACCCAACGAGGGACCCAACGAGGGACCCAAACAGATACCCAAACAAGGACCAAAACAGGGACCCAACGAGGGACCCAACGAGGGACCCAAACAGGGACCCAAACAGGGACCCAAACAAGGACCAAAACAGGGACCCAACGAGGGACCCAAACAGGGACCCAAATAGGGACCCAAACAGGGACCCAAACAAGGACCCAAGCAGGGACCCAAACAAGGACCCAACGAGGGACCCAAACAGGGACCCAATGAGGGACCCAACGAGGAACCCAAACAGGGACCCAACGAGGGACCCAACGAGGGACCCAAACAGGGACCCAACGAGGGACCCAAACAGGGACCCAACAAGGGACCCAAACAGGTACCCAAACAGATACCCAAACAGGGACCCAAACAGGAGCTGACTGAAATTATGATTGGGGGCAGATCCCCCAAACTTTAATCCACAGCCGTTCTGACCCGCACTCCTCTATGTGTCGTTTATCCATCCATCATTCCTCCCATTGACTCCCATTCATTTTCAGCCCCAGGTTCTAATGGAATCCCGCACTTAGGAACGATCCATTATATAAACAGACACAATTTTCAACTAAGTCTAACTGAACTGCTCCACTCTCAGCTGGCAGTGACCAGAGAAAGGGTCCTAACTAGACTCACTGCAGCAGGACCCCAAGGCTGTAGATGCTGTTCACCCACGACTGTGTTACATGGCATGACTCAAATCCCACCAACAACATCCCTGACGAGATAAGATGGCCTACACGGAGCTCCAGCAAAACAAGGGAAGTGATTCAGGACCTAAACAGAGGAGTCAGCGATTATTAACCCCCAGCCCCCCCAGCCCCCACCTCCACACAAACACAGAGTACCAGCTGAATGTTTGGACACACCCACTCATTTAGACCATGGCATTTTATCTCTCTGATGATTTCATCATATTCCTGGGAAAGGCGCTCCGAGCTTCCCTGACTATGCTGAAACCTGCCAGATAAATACAGCCGTATTACGGTTCCTCACAGAACAGTTCTCCGTGTAGCAGAACAACAGGAAACCATTAAACCCCACCACCACACCGAGCTCTGCGAACTAGGGTTCCTCAGAGGAGCCCAAACAGCTTCCGGGGACGAGCATTTCCAGGAGCCCTCGAGACATTCCCATATATCATCACTGTCCAAAGAAAACTACTTTAACTTGAATGGAAGTCAATGGAACCAGACCTCTCTCCAGGTGCTTTCAGACTAACGACATGGAGCGAAACCAGGCAGAGCCCGAAGCAGAGAGCAGTCACAGTCTACAGACTCAGAACGGACCTTCCTGTATCCGTCTGCAGTTCTCCTATGTGCTTCAGGACATCATCCATCACCCTGGACCAGACGAAGCCCACGATCAAATGGCTCTACTACGGTGTCACGGACAGGCTGGTGGCTGGAGGCAAAGACGGAAGTGGGCAGGTGGAATGGGCTGGTGACGGTTTAATCAGTGATCCCAGACACACACCCAAACAGGGTCCCCAACAAGAACCCAAACAGGGAATCAACACAGACCCAACAAGGACCCAAACAGGGAACCAAACAAGGACCCAACAAGGACCCAAACAGGGAACCAAACAAGGACCCAAACAGGGACCCAAACAGGGACCCAAACAAGGACCCAAACAGGGACCCCGACAAGAACCCAAACAGGGACCCAAACAAGGACCCAAACAAGGACCCAAACAGGGACCCAACAAGGACCCAAACAGGGAACCAAACAAGGACCCAAACAGGGACCCAAACAGGGACCCAAACAGGGAACCAAACAAGGACCCAAACAGGGACCCAAACAGGGAACCAAACAAGGACCCAAACAAGGACCTAAACAGGGACCCTGACAAGAACCCAAACAGGGACCCAAACAGGGACCCAAACAGGGAACCAAACAAGGACCCAAACAGGGACCCAAACAGGGACCCAAACAAGGACCCAAACAAGGACCCAAACAGGGACCCCGACAAGAACCCAAACAGGGACCCAAACAGGGACCCAACAAGGACCCAAACAGGGACCCAAACAGGGACCCAACAAGGACCCAAACAGGGACCCAAACAGGGACCCAACAAGGACCCAAACAGGGACCCAAACAGGGACCCAACAAGGACCCAAACAGGGACCCCGACAAGAACCCAAACAGGGACCCAAACAGGGACCCCGACAAGAACCCAAACAGGGACCCCGACAAGGACCCAAACAGGGACCCCGACAAGAACCCAAACAGGGACCCAAAGAGGGTCCCAAACAAGAACCGAAAAAGGGACCCAACAAGGAACCCAACAAGGACCCAAACAGGGACCCAAACAGGGACCCAAACAGTGCTCTGTGAAAGCGTCTGCTGAGACATGCGAGGCATACCGCGCCATGGCTGTCAGGGGTCAGGACAAACCCTGGACACCTCGTTTCACGGGCGAGCACCGCAGGAGAACTCTTGAGGAGGTACAGCGGGCGGTTGCTGGGTGCCCACATACTTCTAAACCTGTAGTGTCTGAAGCTTCATCTGGGATCCGGAACACCTGAGCAGTGGGCTCACAGTGTGGTTGGAGTAATCCGGACCCCTGTTCACCAGAGCATGCCTTGGTTTCTGCCCATGAGCCTTGGAGCTTATCATCCGCACACAGCGAGAAGCTCCTCCTCATTTCTACACCGTGTTCTTCAACTTCAGCGGGGAAAAAAAAAAACAGGACTTTTAATCTTTTGGTCCTCTCATGCGCATCACCGAGTCCAGCACTGCGGGGAGCTCTGCGGCGATACACGCGGCAGTCGCATCACAAACCTTCGTGCATCTATCCCGGGCTTTATCCAAGACGAGCCCAGCTCCAGAGAGACTGGCTCAGTGGAGGCGAGTCATGTGTCGTTGCAGTGTGACCTGTATTTAAACCAAGGCGTTCCAAAATGAGGATAATTCATGTTCTAGCCTAACAGCTGTGCTCGTTCTGGAGGAGATGCCTGCCAGGGCTGTCTTTAAGATCAGGAACATTGTGAAACGTCCGGAAAAGAGGGGATGTAATCATGCTTCAGGAAGAAAGGAGCATCCTGGATAGGCAGAGTCCTGTATGAGTGGGGATCCGGTTGGACGGTAGTCAACCAGCACATGGCCTGTATCCATCAGGCAGGAGGCACCGCAGCATCCAGGCTAGAGCACCCCGGCTAATGAACGGTTTCTACCCACAGGCTATCGGGTCCCTGAGCAAGCTGGGAACCTTTGGTCAACACCATTTCGCTCTGACACTCTGTAATTATTAATATTTCATATCACAGCTATGAACCACATCACTGACTCACTCACACGGTACACATACACCCATCATCAGGACAGCTGCAGCCAGAAGGAACCAACCCACAGGAATGAAACTGGGTGGGGAGGTTGGACATGGTGAGACATGAGAATGATTCAAGTGCGATGATCAGTGTGCATGTGGCATTAGCAAGGGCGGGTCTTATCTCTGTACCTGACTGACCCAACAGCTATGACTACAGACCTCCAGTTAGCAGTGGTGTCCTCCATGAGTCATCCTGTTAGTGCAGCACCATCGGCAGACGGCTGCACCACGCAGGACTACATGCACACAGACCGTTACCACGACTGTCCTTAACACCACGTCACCGTCACCAAAGACTGCAGTGGTGTCGTACCAGACTGTCATGGAGTGACTCAGAATGGCAGCGGGTCATCTTCAGTGACGAGTCCCGCTTTAGTCTTGGTGGAGACGCCCAACGAATCCGTGTGTGGAGGC
>JAMWET010003591.1:67500-97500 GCA_024036415.1 Prochilodus magdalenae | reverse complement strand
CTCACCACCGCCCTCTAAAGGAGTCATTACCACCACAAATAAACACAACCACCACCCTAAAGGAGTCCTTACCACCATCTCAAATAAACACCACTCACCACCACCCCTAAAGGAGTCATTACCCACCATCAAATTAAACACCACTTCACCACCATCAAATATAGAGTCATTACCACCATCAAATAAACACCACGCACCCCACCACCCTCTAAAGGAGTCATCACCAACCATCAAATAAACACCACTCACCACCACCCTCTAAAGGAGTCATTACCAACCATCAAATATAACACACACCACCCTCTAAAGGAGTCATTACCCCCCACCCATCAAATCACCCACTAAATTACCAATCAAGAATAAACACCACTCACCACCCCTCTACTCAAATAAAACCACTCACTACTGCCCTCTAAAGGAGTCATTCACCATCAAACCAAACACCACACACCAACCACCCTCAAAGGAGTCATAACCATCAAATAAACACCACTCACCACCACCCTCTAAAGGAGTCATTACCCAACCATCAAATCATAACACACCAAAATCACCACCACCCTCTAAAGGAGTCATTACCAACCATCAAATAAACACCACTCACCACCACCCTCTAAAGGAGTCATTACCAACCATCACAAACACCACTCACCACCTCCCTCTAAAGGAGTCATTACCAACCATCAAATAACCACCACTCACCACCGCCCTCTAAAGGAGTCATTACCCACCATCAAATAAACACCACTCACCACCACCCTCTAAGAAGAGTCACCACCATCAAATAACAACACCACTCCCACCCACCTCTAAAGGAGTCATTACCAACCGTCAAATAAACACCACTCACACCACCCTCTAAAGGAGTCATCATCAAACCATCAAATAAACACCACTCACCACCACCCTCACCCACCATCAAAGGAGTCATTAACCCACCATCAAATAAACACCCACTCTACCAGCCGTCCCTCTACCACCCAAATTAACCCCTACTCACAACCGCCCTAAAGGAGTCATTACCAACAACCATCAAATAAACACCACTAACACCACCACACCACCACCCTCTAAAGGAAGTCATTACCAACCATCAAATAAACATCACTCACTACCGCCCTCTAAAGGAGTCATTACCAACACGACTTCGCCTCAAATATAAACACCACTCCACCACCACCTGCCCTCTAAAGGAGTCATTAAACACCACTCACCATCAAATAATTACACCACTCACCACCACCACCGACCCTCTAAAAGGAGTCATTACCCACCATCAAATAAACACCACTCACCACCACCCTCTAAAGGAGTCATTACCAACCACACACTCAACACCCTCTAAACACCACTCAAATAAACACACACCACAGCCCTCTAAAGGAGTCATTACCCACCATCAAATAAACACCACTCACCACCACCCTCTAAAGGAGTCATTACCAACCATCAAATAAACACCACTCACCACCACCCTCTAAAGGAGTCATTACCAACCATCAAATAAACACCACTCACCACCACCCTCTAAAGGAGTCATTACCCACCATCAAATAAACACCACTCACCACCGCCCTCTAAAGGAGTCTATACCATCACAAACCAACCACTCACCACCCACCCTCTAAAGGAGTCATTACCAACCATCAATAAACACACTCAACACCTCCCTCTAAAGGAGTCATACCAACCATCAAATACCACCACCACACACCACCCTCTCTAAAGGAGTCATTACCAACCATCAAATAAACACCACTCACAAACACCCTCTAAAGGAGTCATTACCCACCATCAAATAAACACCACTCAACACCTCCCTCTGAAGGAGTCATGACCAACCATCAAATGAACACTACTCACCACCACCCTCTAAAGGAGTCATCATCAACCATCAAATAAACACCACTCACCACCACCCTCTAAAGGAGTCATTACCCACCATCAAATAAACACCACTCACATTACCACCCCTCAAATAAACCTCTCAAAGGAGTCATTACCAACCATCAAATAAAGGAGTCATTACCACCACTCACCACCACCACCGCCCTCTAAAGGAGTCATTACCAACCATCAAATAAACACCACTCACCACCGCCCTCTAAAGGAGTCATTACCAAACCATCAAAAAAACAACACACACACTCACCACCGCCCTCTAAAGGAGGTCCAACCATCAAATAAACACCAACCATCAAATAACCGACACCACCACTCACCACCACCCTCTAAAAGGAGTCATCACCAACCATCAAATAAACACCACTCACCACCGCCCTCTAAAGGAGTCATTACCAACCATCAAATAAACACCACTCACCACCACCGCCCTCTAAAGGAGTCATTACCAACCATCAAATAAACACCACTCACCACCGCCCTCTAAAGGAGTCATTACCAACCATCAAATAAACACCACTCACCAGCGCCCTCTAAAGGAGTCATTACCAAACCATCAAATAAACACCACTCACCACCACCCTCTAAAGGAGTCATTACCAACCATCAAATAAACACCACTCACCACCGCCCTCTAAAGGAGTCATTACCAACCATCAAATAAACACCACTCACCACCGCCCTCTAAAGGAGTCATTACCCACCATCAAATAAACACCACTCACCACCGCCCTCTAAAGGAGTCATTACCCACCATCAAATAAACACCACTCACCACCACCCTCTAAAGGAGTCATTACCCACCATCAAATAAACACCACTCACCACCGCCCTCTAAAGGAGTCATTACCAACCATCAAATAAACACCACTCACCACCGCCCTCTAAAGGAGTCATTACCAACCATCAAATAAACACCACTCACCACCACCCTCTAAAGGAGTCATTACCAACCATCAAATAAACACCACTCACCACCGCCCTCTAAAGGAGTCATTACCAACCATCAAATAAACACCACTCACCACCACCCTCTAAAGGAGTCATTACCCACCATCAAATAAACACCACTCACCACCACCCTCTAAAGGAGTCATTACCAACCATCAAATAAACACCACTCACCACCGCCCTCTAAAGGAGTCATTACCAACCATCAAATAAACACCACTCACCACCGCCCTCTAAAGGAGTCATTACCATCAATAAACACCACTCACTACCGCCCTCTAAAGGAGTCATTACCAACCATCAAATAAACACCACTCACCACCGCCCTCTAAAGGAGTCATTACCCACCATCAAATAAACACCACTCACCACCTCCCTCTAAAGGAGTCATTACCCACCATCAAATAAACACACACCACTCACCACCGCCCTCTAAAGGAGTCATTACCAACCATCAAATAAACACCACTCACCACCACCCTCTAAAGGAGTCATTACCCACCATCAAATAAACACCACTCACCACCGCCCTCTAAAGGAGTCATTACCCACCATCAAATAAACACCACTCACCACCGCCCTCTAAAGGAGTCATTACCCACCATCAAATAAACACCACTCACCACCACCCTCTAAAGGAGTCATTACCAACCATCAAATAAACACCACTCACCACCGCCCTCTAAAGGAGTCATTACCAACCATCAAATAAACACCACTCACCACCGCCCTCTAAAGGAGTCATTACCAACCATCAAAAAAAAAATAACTCACCACCCCCCTCTAAAGGAGTCATTACCAACCATCATAAAAAACACCACTCACCACCCCCCTCTAAAGGAGTCATTACCAACCATCAAATAAACACCACTGACCACCGCCCTCTAAAGGAGTCATTACCCACCATCAAATAAACACCACTCACCACCGCCCTCTAAAGGAGTCATTACCAACCATCAAATAAACACCACTCACCACCACCCTCTAAAGGAGTCATTACCAACCATCAAATAAACACCCCTCACCACCACCCTCTAAAGGAGTCACTACCAACCATCAAATAAACACCACTCACCACCGCCCTCTAAAGGAGTCATTACCCACCATCAAATAAACACCACTCACCACCGCCCTCTAAAGGAGTCATTACCCACCATCAAATAAACACCACTCACCACCGCCCTCTAAAGGAGTCATTACCCACCATCAAATAAACACCACTCACCACCACCCTCTAAAGGAGTCACTACCAACCATCAAATAAACACCACTCACCACCGCCCTCTAAAGGAGTCATTACCCACCATCAAACAAACACCACTCACCACCGCCCTCTAAAGGAGTCATTACCCACCATCAAATAAACACCACTCACCATCGCCCTCTAAAGGAGTCATTACCCACCATCAAATAAACACCACTCACCACCGCCCTCTAAAGGAGTCATTACCAACCATCAAATAAACACCACTCACCACCACCCTCTAAAGGAGTCATTACCAACCATCAAATAAACACCACTCACCACCTCCCTCTAAAGGAGTCATTACCAACCACCAAATAAACACCACTCACCATCGCCCTCTAAAGGAGTCATTACCAACCATCAAATAAACACCTGTTAATTATGACTGTACGTCGTGTGTTGTTTCAGGAAACAGATGGAGCCTCAACAGTAAATAATAACAGGCCCGTCGCTGCGCGAGTGCGGAAATGGAGGAGAGAGGAGTGCCCTCCTTTTGTCCTCTCTGTCTTCCCCTCTTTACCCGTCTTACTAATTTCACCCTCATCCTCCACTCTTCCTGTTCTGCTCACTCGCATGCTCTGTCTTCCCCTCACACTTTCTTTCCCAGTCTCTTTCTCTTGTTCTTCTCTTCTTCTTTATCTCTCGCCCGCACTCCCTCTCTCTCTCCCCTCATCCCACTGAGAAATCCTGCTGCTGCTGTTTCTGAGAAGCTGCTGCAGAGTGCTGAGCTGCTGGTGCCGTATGAAAGCGGAGTGTTACAGTATTTATATCCCGAGTGCTCCGAAGTTTACCGCGCCGCTACAGCGCACATAGATTCACAGAGCCGAGCAAACGTCCACGGCAGCCAAGAACCGCGTTTAGAACCATCGATCTCGGCAGTAAAACGATTATATAACCGGGGTGGCCGATCGGTCAAGGAGCCGCAAGCGCACAGCTACCGGTACTACTGCAACGGCTGCCTGTCAGACAAGTCCGAGCTCCCACACCTCCAGCTCTCACCTGTCGTGTAGCCGGGATTACAGACACGCCTGGCGTTTCAGCTTGCGCTCGTTCGTTTCTACTCAAAGCGAACCCTTCACGTCTGTCAGTACGAACCGAGACAGCCATGTTCTGGATTCACGAGGATGGAAAAACCCGATTCCCAGACACGGGTAGAGCCAAGCGCTGGCAGGAGCTTCAGTGCAGCTCGGTATACGTCGGGATACTTCTCCATAAGCCTAACTTCCCAGAGATCCAGGGTTCCCTCGGCTCAACCACCTTCATCCGCCACCACTGGGGGGTTTTCGATCTCCCTGAATCAGCACCTAAAGGGTTAACCAGGAACGCCGTTTGGGGATTTTCCAGATGTAGATCACGGAGACTGTCCTCACAGTCCTGCTGCAGGTTTTCCAGGAGTGGTCCCTCTTTCGGACCCCGACCGCTTAGGCACTTGGGTCTGATGCAGGCCCGTTTCCAAGGGAACCCTTTTAAACGAATGCCGTGTCCAAGTGTTTAGAGTCCATCGAGGAACAGGGTACTACAGTGTACAGGGAAACAGATGGACTACAGTCTACAGTCTGGACAGATTTTGGATCGGAAGTTCGGATTCCAAATTCCGAGGAATTTTCCCGGAATTTTTTCCAATAGACAATGAATAGGATGCGAAAATGCGTGCCCATCTACCCTACTTCTGCTTGACCTAGAGACACCAAATCGGATACAAGGGCCCTGAATTCGGTGATGGATGGACCCGCACTCGTTCATTTCTCCTTTTTTCCGCCCGCATCCCTCGTTCCTCCCCTAGAGTCCCAGTCATTTTAAGAAACAGCTAAAGCCGGCTGTTTCCTTCGCCCGAGAGCCACCAGACTTTACATACTCACTAAGGGCAGGTCCCCAAACACTAACCCACAGTCATACTGACCCGCACTCATCTATGTGTCGTTTATTCATCCCTCCTTCCTCCCATACAGTCCCAGTCATTTTCGACCCGCACTCGTTTCCAGTCACCCAAAAGCCACCAAACTTCGGTTACTCACTAAAGGCAGGCTCCCGCACGCTAATACACAGTCAGTCATACCGACCCGCACTCGTTTACTCATCCCTCGTTCCTCACTGAGCAAGCTGCGCAACCATCCCGCTTTTCCTTCAGGAAATGCACTTTTCTAGTTTTTGTTTGTTGTCCCTTTCATTCCGATTTCAGGAACAGTAATTGTTAAAATGTATTTATTTTGGGGTTTTTTTATAAAATAAGGTGCTGAATTGTTGCGCCTGTGCGAGGTGGACCTGTTACATACACAGGAGGTGGTTGTAATGGTGTGGCTGATTGATCTATATCTATATGTTATAGTAAATTTGTTTTATTTGTCTTTGGAACAGAAAATGCATCACTGTAAACAGAGCCGAGAGTTAGGAGACCTAACGCTACCACACAACGACAACGATGCTCAATTCCACCGCATCCGTTTCCTCTTGGATGATGAGTCACATGACCAGCGGCGAGCTGCATGGAGAAAACTCCACATATTGATCCTTTAAAGGCGAGTCCATCTCGGCTGTCCGGCATTAACGCGCGTTTAACTGCAGGGATTAGTGGCCATCGCAGCAACAGGCCTTGGCCGGCGTTCAGCAAGTAAACACGCTGCTGTTTGTTTACACGCTGGCAGGCGCAGCAAAAACAACACTGGGGCCTGCGCTGCTGCCAACATAACCACGGCAACAGTCGACAAGCCAGCGAGAATTCGATAATAAGCCGCACGCACGGATGTGGAATTTTCACATTCACGTCTGAACTCCAATCTGCTGCGCGTTTGGAAATCTGGCCGGGTATTTTGCTAAACAATAGTTGCTGTAAACAGTGTCCTGTTGTTCGGAACGCCGGGAGGAATCGGAAGCACTGGAATGGCTTTAGCACCACCACACAGCTCGTAGAGGAAGGAGGGGCAGTGTGGAAAACGTGGCTGATAAAGATCTCACTGCTGATTCATGTCGAGCACAGCGGCGGATTGATGTATGATTGGCTGCAGGTGCAGTATCGGTCAAATATCGGGACACGGGGGTCACGGGAAGCGTGGAGACATTCCGGGCTAATGGCTCCACCTTAAACACTTCAAATGTGCTTCTAAGATTCCGCACCACGAAGGAGTGGCTGGAATGGAACGAGGCTTTCTAAGTGTGAACGAAATGAGGAGATACACTCATCATCAAACATGGCTGCACCCAGAAGGAATCAACACTCGACCACACGTGACGTAACCCAGGAGGGGTGACTGACCCAACAGCCACCATTACAGACCTCCAGCGAGCAGTGGTGTCCTCCATGAGTCATCCTGTTAGTGCAGCACCATTGGCAGACGGCTGCACCACGCAGGACTACATGCACACAGACCGTTACCACGACTGTCCTTAACACCACGTCACCATCACCAAAGACTGCAGTGGTGTCGTACCAGACTGTTATGGAGTGACTCAGAATGGCAGCGGGTCATCTTCAGTGACGAGTCCCGCTTTAGTCTTGGTGGAGACGCCCAACGAATCCGTGTGTGGAGGCACCGTGGTCAGCACCAAGATGAACGGTTAGCTGATCCCATAAATGCTTGATTGGCATTCCTGGGAAACCCTTGCCGTGTGTGGGTGAGCATTATCCTGATCGAAGAACGTCCGGCACATACCGCCGAGCTGTTAGCGCCCCTCGTCTCTGTATTAGGGCTGACCAACCGTTACAACACAAAGATACGCTTGCCTTCTGAAGAGAACGGTTCTCCTTAGAACCACTGCATCTTCAGGATGGTGAAATGATTCTCCAAGTGATGGAGATGATGTTGTATACTTCTAGAACCTTTAGTATAGTCCTAGAACCTTTTTAAAGCTCTATGTATCACCAAAAAAAAAATCTTCTGTGGTTCTAAGATTGATATCACACGGAGAACCTTTGTTAGGGAAGGCATTTAGATCCACACGGCATGTGGGAAAAGAACTGGACAGTTATTCCTGAGAAAAATCCAACAGGAAGTTGATAAACCGAAATACAGTTCTTACACCAATCCAGAAAAGCACGGTTTGGTGCCGGTGGGCTCTAACGCTAGCTAGCTAGCGAACCTAGCTAACATTAGCACTCACTGGCAAAGCCAATGTAGCCCTTTGCTGATACTCGGTGTCGTCTGGGGGATTTCAGGGTGTTCCTTGCTTTGAAGCCACATCTTCCGTGTTTCGTCATCAGGCTCGTCAGTCAGAGGAGCTAACAAAGACAGCTAGCTAGCTATGGGCAGTCGTGGGCTGGAGGTTAGGGGACCAGCCTTGTGACCGGAGGGTTGCCGGTTCGATTCCCTGAACTGACAGTAACAACTGAGGTGCCCTTGAGCAAGGCACCTAACCCCCAACTGCTCCCCAGGCGCCGTGGATAGGGCTGCCCACCGCTCTGGGTAAGTGTGCTCACTGCCCCCTAGTGAGCGTGTTTGTGGGTGTATCACTTTACAGATGGGTTAAATGCGGAAGACTAAATTTCCTTACTGTGGGATTAAATTTTAATCTTAAAGTGGAGCTGAGGCTAGCAAGCTAGTTAGCTAAAGCTAAAGAGTAACGTAGCAAAAACAAGCAAACACATAAAAATAGCTAACACCCGGAACATTAAGACGTGGGGTCACAGTGTACACGATGTAACATCCAGAGACTGGATCAAGGAGATCCGTAAACGGACCGTGGGCTGTAACGTTAGCTAGGTTAGCTGCGTTGGCTAGCTAGCTAACGTTAGAGCTCACACCCACCAAACTGTGTTTTCCTTCTTTGGTGTGGGAACTGTATCTCTCCGTGTCCACCGCAGACTCTCCTCTTTCTCAGCACAAGGACTGAGCTGGAGTGATAGCGGAGCAGTTATTCCGACTCAAGCAACACCAAGGAACACAGAACCGCTCCACACTGGAAAGTCAAAACCTCAGCCGCTCAGTAGTAGGGTTGCCGGGGGGGCGGGGTTTCATGTGTGATTGATAGACGTGTGTATTGGACATGTATCGAAATAGGGAACATATCGCGTCCCGTATTTCAGCTGAGCCGGGTGGTGGTGGGAGTGTGGTTGGGGAAGATAGTGATCAATCATGTTTCTCGGACATTTACGGAAATACGGAATAAACCGCGTCCTGTAGTGAGTAGGGTTGCCGTGGGGGCGTGGGTTTACAAATGTGTGATATGGGATAGACGTGTGTATTGGACATGTATCGAAATAGGGAACATATCGCGTCCCGTATTTCAGCTGAGCCGGGTCGTTGTTTGTTTTGGGGGTCCGTGGGCCTCGTTTGCATCACACCCAACATTCCCATTGTGCTAGCATGGTGCTAGGAAAGGGACTTGGGGGTGTCCAGAGTACAACACGCTTACCCGGGTAATCCCGGAAGTGAAGGGGCTGTAAAATACCGAGGTACAGTCACGTGCTAATGTGCAGAACCTCCCCGGTACTGTATTCGGGCCAGCGAGTTGTTTAAGGTGGACCGGCTCTAATCAGCCATGTTTGACAGGCCGTTGTGAAAATTCCCGGTGTGATTTCAGTGTTTGTGTGTTCACCATCACTCTGACATACGGGTTACGGTAAGAGGAAGGGGCTCTCGGAGCGCCGCACGTGTGCTGTGGCGAAGGGTTTCGTCAGGGGTCGTCCCGGGTGCACGGTCTACATCATCACGGCGCAGCCGAAATCCAACTATCAGGCAATAAAATCTCCGTGAGGAAAGATATTCCGTAACACTAACAGCCTTAAATCTCCCGCATCTCCAGCACCGCCGAGTCAAATTTCATCACAGCTTCCTGACATTCTGGAGCGGGCTCCGGAGCAGCGGCCTGGCCAACCGTCGTAAAAGACGTAAACGCGCTGGAGGCAATGAACTTTAATTTTACGGCGTAACGAAGACGACCCGGTCGGATGGGGGGATTGGAAATCCGAGCGGTTTTGGCGGAACGGAGGGGCAGGGGTGGGGGAGCGTTCTGGCGTTGGACTCTAAAGCCTCTGAATCCCAGCCAGCCTGCTTGGAAGCGTCAATCCGGGCAATTACGGCGCAATGCTCGCGGACGAGCTCGCGGCAGAGCGCTTGTGTATGTTTGGGTTGAGAGGCCGTGATGAAAAGCAGATGTGCAGGCTGGATCTCAGAAGTTTGGAGACACCTGAAGCTTCTCCGTCCGTGCTTTTCCCGAGTTAGTCCGGTTTAAACCGGACCACTGCAAACAACTCGCTAACCGAGTCGCTAATGCAGTCGCACCGCACGGTCACATGTCTGCAGACGCTGCCCCAGGACGCTGCGCCGGAGAGGAAGGGGGTCTGTTCCTCCTATCCTGCAGTAACAGCCTGTACTCCTCTTGGAATGCTGTACACTAGATCACCGGTGAGCTGTGCGTCCATGTTCTTGGTGTAAGACCCCCTCTGCGATGTTTCGGGGGGTGTGCGGGGGGCGTGCGGGGGGCGTGCGGGGGGGGTCGTGGGGTAATTATGTGGAAATGGATTCTCTGGTTGACGTGACAGTAAATTTGGACCACAGTGCCTACACTGAGCTGCAGGAGAACCAGGTCTTTCCCTCACCATCTCACAGAGGAACAGAGCATTCCTACATTCCCATCCCGGTTTTCCAAGATGGCGGTTCTCGCGTTCACAGGGCTGTAAATGTGCCTGACTGGCATGATGAACATTCAGGAGCATTCACACATCTGGACTGACCGGATATGAATCCCTTCGGAAATCTGTGGGACTACGCAGAACAGCCAGGAAAACACCAGGGACGGCATCCATCAAATCTGGACCACCTGACCAATTCTCTGATGCAAGAGTGTCTGAACACTGATGTTGCGACATCCAGAACCTTGTCCAGCCTATTCCCAATCCAAACACGGGTGGGGCTGGTGGAGGTATTACACAATATGAGGTCAGGTACTGATGTTGAACATGGCTGTGAGGATTTGATTGAGCATTAGTAATGTCAGGTGCTGATGCTGGAACATTGCTGTGAGGATTTGACTGAGCATTAATGAGGTCAGGTACTGATGTTGAACACTGCTGTGAGGATTTGATTGAGTATTAGTGAGGTCAGGTACTGATGATGAACATTGCTGTGAAGATTTGATTGAGCACTAGTAAGGTCAGTTACTGATGCTGGAACATTGCTGTGAGGATTTGATGGAGCATTAGTGAGGTCAGGTAGTGAACACTGCTGTGAGGATTTGATGGAGCATTAGTGAGGTCAGGTACTGATGTTGAACATTGCTGTGAGGATTTGATGGAGCATTAGTGAGGTCAGGTACTGATATTGGAACATTGCTGTGAGGATTTAATAGAGCATTAGTGAGGTCAGGTACTGATATTGGAACATTGCTGTGAGGATTTGATTGAGCATTAGTGAGGTCAGGTACTGATATTGGAACATTGCTGTGAGGATTTGATTGAGCATTAGTGAGCTCAGGTACTGATATTGGAACATTGCTGTGAGGATTTAATAGACCATTAGTGAGGTCAGGTACTGATATTGGAACATTGCTGTGAGGATTTGATTGAGCATTAGTGAGGTCAGGTACTGATATTGGAACATTGCTGTGAGGATTTGATGGAGCATTAGTGAGGTCAGGTATTTGAGGATTTAATAGAGCATTAGTGAGGTCAGGTACTGATATTGGAACATTGCTGTGAGGATTTGATTGAGCGTTAGTGAGGTCAGGTACTGATGTTGAACATTGCTGTGAGGATTTGATTGAGCATTAGTGAGGTCAGGTACTGATATTGGAACATTGCTTTGAGGATATGATTGAGCATAAGTGAGGTCAGGTACTGATGCTGGAACATTGCTGTGAGGATTTGATGGAGCATTAGTGAGCAGGTGCTGATGTTGGATAATTGCTGTGAGAATTTGATGGAGCATTAGTGAGCAGGTACTGATATTAGAACATTGTCTCACAGATTTGATTGAAAGCATTAGTGAGGTCAGGTACTGATGTTGGAACATTGCTGTGAGGATAAGATCGAGAGTTTGTAAGAAGGTGAGGTTGTTGGACCATTGGTGTGAGGATTTGATTGAGAGCATTAGTGAGGACAGGTAAAGAGGACTGTCTGGTGCATCCCAGACGAGTATCTTCTGGGTGGCAGTGCTCCGTGCTACCGCTCGTCCTGCCCGGCGTCTCCGTGCTGCCAACACGGCCTTTACAGGACAGACGGTGAACGCCTCCAAAGACTCCTCCCCTGAATCCTCTCCATCCTGCTTGTTTCGCCGGATCTCCGAACTTTCCTGCGAGCGTGCATTGGCGCAGCGTGTGAACGGGAACCCGGCCGGCAAGCTGTTCCGCCGCCGCACGTTCTCACTCACGACTTTTTTGCGAACCTCAGAGAAACTAAAGCCGGCGACACGTACGGTGACGGTGCCGGTGTGATGTGTGTGGCGGCGGCTCTGCGAGAGACAGGTAGAGAATACGAGGGTGCGTTACGCAGCTGCGCTCTACAGAGCGTCTCTCACTGCGAGCGGATCAAAGCGGCGCGCTGCTGATTGATGTCTGCTTGCAGGAGACTGACAGCCGCTCTGGTGGCACAGAGGCGCCCTCACACATCTAAAACACCCCCCCCCCTCCGTCTCACTCCCTCTCCCACTCTCTCTCGGTGGCACTATCTACTCCATCTTAATCCTCTCCCCTCCTCGGCTTCCTCTGCGCTGCCATACGCTCGCAGCTAAGACTCATTTGTTCGCAGGGTCGCGGGGCATCGGCAAATTAACAGGCTGCTAAAGGCAGAGAAAGCCGGCGCGGGTGCGCGATTGAATTGTCTGCGCCTCCGCCGCGCTTAATCGCTCTCATCCCCCCCGCGCATACGCGCGCGCTCCTGAGTCAATGATCCGTGCATCACGGCTTTAAACGTGTCAGATAAACCCATCGATTTTAAATGCCGGTGACAGGCGCCGGGGAGAGGGAGGGAGGGAGGGAGAGCCAGATAGAGGAGTACAGAGACAGGGAGAGAGACACAGAGCAGACTGTCAGTGGGCTTGAGAGTAGGTTGTGCATAGAGGGGGTTGGGTGGTGCGCACGCCTCGACTAAAATAGCCAAGTGAATCACGGCACATCACTGTGCAAAAGTGACTCAGCAATTTAACGCCGCGGCGCGCCACGACACGCGGCCTACGTTGTTCCGTGAGTCAGCCGGGAGGCTGCGTAACACAAGCCGACCACAAAATCCCAACTAGCATTTCAGCACCAGAGCCAATAAATCAATCTGTCATCAGTCATTTGGTCGCAAGACGTGCGGACGCCCGCGCTGTGACGGGTTTCCACCGCGGTGGTGCCACCTGCTGGTCGATTCAGGCACCGGAGGGACCTGCAGGGGAGTACCACCAGATTTCTAATTTGTTCCACCGAATTCTCTCCAGTAAGGCAAACACCGTCGTTCAGAGGGGTCCGGTGCCAAATGCCTCGCCGTGGGTGGTGAGTGATGGGGTCCGGGGGGTTGCTATGTCTGCCAAACAAACAGAGACATCTTACGGCTACCCAAACCCACCAGTGAAGCTGGCGCTGGTGAAGCAGTGCCCCTGTATGTACCACTAACAAGTGCCTCAGGCACTGTGTAGCCATGCGTACGATGCGTACGGTGCAGCAGCATGTGTGGTGGACGTCTGGGTCCAATCACCACCACTGTGTCTCTACAGTGGACCTCATCAGACCACACCAAATCTGATCTGTGGAATTACACAGAACCCAATCAAATTACATTCTGTAAACTCAGGTTTCAGTTCCGATCTGAGCCTCGTTCGTATGCAATCAAATACCCTTTATCGTGACCTCGCCTTTACGCAGGTGAGTGGAAATGCTGGAGCCTTGCAGTCCCTATATACAAATCAGGAGACACCAGGACAGCTGTTTATACAGCTCTGGAAATAAATCAGAGCAGGTTCTTCCTAGATCAGCATCTCCACATGTACAGCAGGTTCTCAGTGAGGAACCGAAGGTTGGGTTCTAGCTTTACTGGCAGATGCAGTGAGCGTCTGGTTCATAAGAACAAGGTCCAGCAGCAAACACACAGGACAACACAGCTACAGACTGGCAGAGGGCCAAACCCCCTCTCTACTGACCGTGATGAGCGCCACCTCATTCCAATGTCCCTTACCCACCGTAAGATGACCTCGAGTGACCTACAGAGAGACTGGCGAGCGGTGGCTGGGGTGAGACGCACAGCGAGCATGGTTCTAAAAACAGGCTTCTGGAGGTCATTAGTGATTTTCTAAATACACAGATCTAATACAATATCTGATCTGGAGTTTGGGAGACATGGTTCCAGTAGTGTAGAGAATCAAACAGAACCAACACAAACCCAGAACCTGCACACCTAGAGAACCTGATCAGGTACAGGGGGCTCAGAGACACAATATATGGATACAAGGTAGACAAGTTGTCGGTCTGTATGTGCAGGTATAGGTTTGTTGAGTGCAGGGTGATGGTGAGGGTGTGGTTTGTCCATGGAGATCAGCGATGGTGATAAAGGTAGTAGTGAAACCCAATATTCATGTGACCTTTGACCTCAAACCAATTCAATCTTCAACAGACGATCATGTGTAGGGAACAGGCCCCTAACAGCAACGTCACCAAAACTGCTACTACAGTCAAGCTCCACATCTAGCGGTTGGTGTGCGGCGACACCGCTCATCCACACCGATACTCATCCACACTCTAACTGATGCTCCGCTCCACGTAATGCCCCCCGCCTCCCCAGCAGTGCCACCAAGACCCACTGGGGGTCCCACGGCTGATGGTCGGCTTACTGCACACAGAGGAATCTGACCTCCGCACCAAGGGAACCACATCCACGCTAGGAAGGGGGTGTGGCCCTCTCCACGGTGAGCGGGGAGCAGCAGGTCAGTCCAGAAGTGTGACTGGTCCAGGCTGATAGACAGAGGTCACACTGAACAGATCATGTGACCAACCAAATCAGATAAACTGGATCTGGGCCACGCCTGGCTAGTCTGAACCCAGCCCCAGTTCAAATCCTCAAACTGGTTCTGTAAGGACCGCCCACTGAGGGGTTCTCCAGTCCCTCTCCTACACTATTGGCACAATGCCATATGAGAAGCACCTTTGGTTTCTTAATAGCACTTTTTAATCCAAAAAAAAACCCAACAAAAATATTTGTTCTAAAACTGGCTCGGTTCTGGCGTCATAGAACCTGGGTACTATTCAGGGAACCAGTCCGCGTTTGAGCCAGCTTTTATTGGAACCAAGGAACGTTAAAGGACACAACCTCAACGCCAACAGGGGGCGCTGCACAGCGGTGGTAAACACCAGAACCAAGACGGTGGAGCGGTTCCTGCTGAGGAACCTACTATTCTTTGGTTCTAGCTGGGAACACACGTCTCCCGTTCCGAGCCTGTTTATTATTGGAGGGTATGTACCCAACATTAGGTGTGTAAACTGGAAGGGAACCCGTTCAGGTTGATGGAAAAGGCCTATATGGGATCATTCAACTGATGGTTCTTTAGGGAGCCTTTTTGGTAAACGAGATGGGTGTGTGAGAACAGTTGAGAGAAAGAACCTCCATAAAAAGGTTCTAGGAACCTTCAAAAAAACGTTCCATGACCTATATTACAGGTTCTCACCCCTGAACAAGGTTCTTCATGCAACTGAACGTTTCTTACTGCAGCACCGCGGCAAAGAACCGTTTACAGCGTGTTTATTTTGAGGACTGAAGCTCCACCCAATTCCCCTCCATCTACATCTGTATGGGAAACGTGCCGGGGCCAGCGCTCCGAGTAACTCTCTAAACACGATCCTGCAAATCAGGGGAAAGTGTGAGGTCAGACCCTTCACACTATGAGAGGAAAAGGAGGCAGGGCGGGACTTCTGGCTCAACCTCAGCGGACAGGCACGATCCCGAAGGTGCTCCGCGGCAGTATCATGGAAAACCTAGACGGACCAGTGGTCGGAAAAGGTGCCATGGGCTGGTCGACGGTACCTACGTCATAGTGCAATAAGGAGAGTTCGGTACATAGAACTGACACACCGTGGAGCTACAACATGGCTGTTCCTCCGTCAGGTACCAATCCCACATTCCCAAAAAGAAGGATGGGAAGACGGGACTATTCCAAAATCCTAAACTTGTTACGGAACAGAGTAATTCATATTTACACCCCCAACATTTAGATACGTAGAACCACAACGGAGCTACAGAACCATCATGGCAGGACCATGTGGAGAAATCCAGCATTCCAGGCTGGGAAGGGGATGTCGGAATCTTCCATTCCTTTCCCAAAAAACCCAACAGTCAGCGGGACACGGGCTGGAGTTGCTTCTTAGTCCAAGGTTCCACCGTTCCACCTTAAATGCTGCATCCTGTGCAGACGCCAGAATGTCCTGTAGCAGCGTTTAAGGTGGAATGAAACATTCCCAACATTCAGCTCCCACATCTTTAACAACTTCAGTCCTGCAGTCGGCACACTCCACTCCGGACAGATTCCCAAACGCTTACGAAGCAGCTCCGCTCAGCGTCTGACCCCAAAGAGACTGAAGAGAGGAGCAGCTCCACCTTTATTAGCACCACCACCCCAACAGCAGCCTGTAAGTAGCAGCCATGCTGTGTGATTGTATCCGTGTGTGCTGGTTGGAGCAGATCATCTCAAACTGAGAGCTCCATAGTGAGGATCAACTTTAACCTACTGTGTGTTGGTGTCCAGATGGAGCCAGTAGCTAGTACAGGGAACGTTAGCGACTAGCATTAGCTCCAAGCTAACTAGCATAGCTAACTAAACAGTATGAGGGCGGAGCTTATTCACACAGGCTCATTTTATTTCATTCATTTCCACATGCTGCTTCTAATAACTGAATTTCTGAGCTCACCAGGGAACAGGGAAAACAGCTTGTTTCGTTCTAGGTTCAGATCATAGCGTGGAAATAGGCCCAGCGTAGAACCGGATCTGGGCTACCAACATCACACACCTGCTATGTAGAACATCAGAACCATTTAAGTGCTGAATGAATGTGTTCTACTGCACCTATTTGTCCATTTATTACAGAGAAGTTTTAATAAAAGGTAGCTCTTAGTGAAATCTGTCAGACCTGTATTATTATTAATTATTATTATTATTATTATCATCATTATTATTAATGTTGTTGTTTGTTTTGTTGTTGTTTTATTATTATTGTCATTACTGTTATTATTATAACCGTTTTATTATTATTATTATTGTTGTTTGTTTTGTTGTTGTTTTATTGTTATTGTCATTATTATAATTATAATAATAATAATAATTATTATTATTATTATTAATTTTATTAATTATTTTTTACTTATTATTTATTAATTATTATTATAACTGTTTTATTATTATTATTGTTTTGCTGTTGTTTTATTATTATTGTCATTATTATTATTATTATAATTATTATTATTAGTTTATTATTATTATTATTAATTTTATTCATTATTTTTTTACTTATTATTTATTAATTATTATTATGACTGTTTTATTATTATTATAGTTTTGTTGTTGTTTTATTATTGTTATTATTGTTTTATTATTATCATTATTAATGCTGTTGTTTTCTTATTATTGTTATCATTATTATTATTTTTATTATCATTATTATTATTATTACTTTTATTATTGTTATTATTGTTTTATTATTATCATTATTAATGCTGTTGTTTTGTTATTATTATTATTATTATTATTATTATTATTATTGTAGTTGTTGCTATTGTTATTATGGGAATAGTAGAGTTTAGGATTTTACTCACCGGCCTCAGGCTGATCCGAGTCTGGCTTCAGCTCACTCCACCACGGTTTGAAATTTAGATGACCCTTCCTCGTTTCTTCACCTTCATACAAATCACACCTGGTGGGAACAAACACACACATGACCCTCCGACCTTTCCACTTAACCACCGCAGCACTTCCCTCTGAGAGGTCGGCAGCAGTGATGAAAGCAAGGTGTCAGTCCACATGAATTACCTCCCTACCGGTAGCTCCCCGGAACACGCAGAACCTTAAAAAACGAGCAGCCGCGTACGGTTCCCTACAGAACCCACCGATAGAAGGCTTTGTGGAGAACCATGTCTGTAAATGAGACGTGTGGCTGTGAGGAGTCTTCCGTCACTAGTACACCACGCCTACTCGCACACACAGGTATTCCTTCACGGCCTTCGACCCCTGTGCAGTGAAACCCCACATGCCCCCCTCAGCACCAGGGGAGCGGTTAGGTGCCTTGCTCAAGGGCACTTCAGTCGCGCCCTGTTGGTTCAAGGGATCAAACTGGTGGCCCTCGGGTCACAAGGCTGGTTCCCAAACCTCCAGCTCACAACTGCCCCCACTGGATGTAGAGGTTCTAGCAAAAACCTTTAGATCTGGATCTGGTTCTTTAGTGTTTTCAGCAGTGACAGGGACTGGACATGACCAAATGAGGGAGCCAAATGTCCAAACAAACAAACAAACAAACAAACAAACAACTGGCCAACTGTTATGCAGACAGCGCTAAGGTAACGCTTCCCCTCCCACCACCTGATGCTCAGGCTGCCATCACAGCTCAACACCTGAAGCTCAGGCCTAGCGAGGCCACGGTGCTGTTCATCCCTGGCACTACAGGTCCTCAGTCAAGAACTCCTTTATCACCACGACTAAAGGAGTAAGGAGCCATGGAGTGACTCAGAATGGCAGCGGGTCATCTTCAGTGACGAGTCCCGCTTTAGTCTTGGTGGAGACGCCCAACGAATCCGTGTGTGGAGGCACCGTGGTCAGCACCAAGATGAACGGTTTGCCGTCACGCCTCCAGAAGGCCTGGTGTCCCTCCACCTCCACCCCTACCGCACCATCTGCAGGAACTGTGTGAGGATGTTCAAGCTGCATGGGATGGATTATCACAGGACACCATCAGGAACCTCTACAGCTCCATACCGAGACGTCTGGCGCGTTGGGTTAGCGAACACGGTGGCCCGACGCCATACTGAGAGACAGACTTCTGTATGTGTAGCTCAATAAATATTGATCATATCAGTCTAAATTTAACACCAGTTATTGATCCTGGTCACCTTTACCTTCCCTCCCAACACACCTGCACTCCCACACCTCCTTCTAGGTGCAGCTGTTCTTTGATGACGAGTGTATAACCTGAATGCCCGCAGCTCCACTCGCCCTAAACGATTTTCATCGTTTCAGAAATAACTTCAGAAATTCATCCCAGCCACAACAAGACGTCAGGGGGCTGATTTCGGGAATGACCCATGGAATTCACTGCGGGTGTAGCGGGTGTAGTGGGTGTGGTTTATCAGAATGAGCCTCAGAAAGTTAAATCTACAGGTCTGAGGATTAATAAAAGATTAACTCGCTTTAGAGGATCAGTTTTAGAGTGAAGTAGCCGAGGGGAGCTAACAGCTAGGCTAACCGTATCTCAGGTGAACTGAGCAGCGTTAGCAGCAGCTAGCTCTAAACAGTGGATACAGTAATAACAGCTCTGAGGTAAATGTGAGGTCACTGGTCATGTGACTGTATTAGTATACTACACTGTAGGTCATAACTTGGTACTGTACCGTATACCACACACAGGGGGCGTATACAGTGTGCAGTACATACTACTGTGGTGTACAGTGTGCGGTATAGCCCTAGAGGGATCGGCTCCATCATACACGGTGTGCACGTATACAGTAATACTCACAGGTAGTGATCGGCGCAAAACACGGAGGTCTCGGCGTCCACTCGTTTGCGTCTCCGCATGGCAGGAGTGGAGTTCTCTGGGTCTTGTACATCAATCACATCTGACAGCTCCTCCTGATTGGATGAGAGGAGGAACCTTGGTTATTGAGAGCACGGGCACAGGACGATCCGCTATTCACCCAGTCATTAACCTAATGTGGAACCCCTGGCTACAGGTTCTGGATCTCTGCAGCATCTCGGAGAACCTGGCTCGGTAGAAGTGTCAGTGTTATTCCACCTGCAGTCTGGAGAACACGCCCGTCCTGAGGTTCCCAAAGCCGTACTTCTGCAGCTTCTTCAGGTCGTCCTCTGAAGATTCCAGGTACGCCTCCTGTTCTAGCTGCCAATCAAAATCCTCCTCTTCGTCCTCCTCCTCCTGACCTGCCTCGCTGCCGACGCCGCCGCACGCCCCTCGAAAGGCAGACCCAGAAAAGAGAGCATTAAACACCACACACGGAGCCGAGACAGCAGCAGGAGAACCAGAGCATTCCAGCATACCTAGATCCTCCACCAGGGGTTTGGCTGACCTAGAACCCTTGGGTGCCAGAAGACTGGTCAGCATCTGCAGGCCCTCGAAGTGCTGGCCGGCCGTCTCCTTAGGAACACGCATCGTGAAGAGACCTGACATGGATGAGCCCACGGGTAAACAAGGGTAGGTATTAGAGAGGTCAGGTACTGATGTTGGAACATTGCTGTGAGGATTTGATTGACATCATTAGTGAGTTTAGGTACTGATGTTGAACATTGCTGTAGGGATTTAGATGAGTCCATCAGTGAGGACAGGTACCAATTTTAGAACATTGCTGTGAGGATTTGATTGACATCATTAGTGAGCAGGAGCTGATGTTGGATCATTGCTGTGAGGATTTGATGGAGCATTAGTGAGGTCAGTTACTGATGGTGGAACATTGCTGTGAGGATTTGATGAAGCATAAGTGAGCAGGTGCTGATGTTGGAACATTGCTGTGAGGATTTGATTGAGTGCATCACTGAGGACAGGTACCGATATTAAAACATTGCTGTGAGACTTTGATTGAGAGCATTAGTGAGGTCAGTTGCTGATGTTGGAACATTGCTGTGAGTATTTGATTGAGAGCATTAGTGAGGTCAGGTACTGATGTTGGAACATTGCTGTGAGGATAAGATCGAGAGTTTGTAAGAAGGTGATGATGTTGGACCATTGGTGTGAGGATTTGATTGAGAGCATTAGTGAGGACAGGTAAAGATATTAGAACATTGCTGTGAGGATTTGATTGAGAGCATTAGTGAGGTCAGGTACTGATGCTGAACATTGCTGTGAGGATTTGATGGAGCATTAGTGAGCAGGTGCTGATGTTGGAACATTGCTGTGAGGATTTGATTTAGTGCATCACTGAAGACAGGTACCTATATTAAAACACTGCTGTGAGAATTTGATGGAGCATTAGTGAGGTCAGGTACTGATGTTGGATCATTGCTGTGAGGATTTGATGGAGCATTAGTGAGCAGGTGCTGATGTTGGAACATTGCTGTGAGGATTTGATTGAGTGCATCACTGAGGACAGGTACCAATATTAAAACATTGCTGTGAGGATTTGATTAAGAGAATTAGTAAGGTCAGTTACTGATGTTGGTACATTGCTGTGAGAATTTGATGGAGCATTAGTGAGGTCAGTTACTAATGTTGGAACATATTGCTGTGAGGATTTGATTGAGAGCATTAGTGAGGACAGGTACCGATATTAAAACATTGCTGTGAGGATTTGATGGAGCATTAGTGAGGTCAGTTACTAATGTTGGAACATATTGCTGTGAGGATTTGATTGAGAGCATTAGTGAGGTCAGGTACTGATGTTGGAACATTGCTGTGAGGATTTGATTGAGAGCATTAGTGAGGACAGGTACCGATATTAAAACATTGCTGTGAGGATTTGATGGAGCATTAGTGAGCAGGTACTGATATTAGAACATTGCTGCAAGGATTTGATTGAGTTCAATAAATACAGCTCCACAACCCAGTCCTGGCTGGCTTTAGCACTCCTCTAGCCCACGCGTTGGACATGGTGACCTTAGGGCAGCCGACTTTAAATTAGAAGGGCGACCACACAGAACACCACCCCTCAACCCCCACCCCCCGTCACCACCCACACTGTGTTTAATGCCACCGGCTTGCTGCACAGTGAATCACCATTAGCATGTAGGCCCGCTCCCAGCGCCGTGTTCATCTGGTTCGTCTGTAATCAGGCAAAGAAAATATTGATCTGGTTCTTTTATCTCCAGCGAGATCATCAATAAGGCTGCGCCGGTTACAGAGGCTGCCACGCTCAGCCAGCCACCAGATTTCCTCCATTGTCTTATTTGATTTAATGACTTGCGGAACAAGCGTGCTTTTCTTATAGCTGGCAGCGGATTCGTCTTCATCACGCTGTATAAACCTCCCCTCACACTTCGTGCCAGAATCCGAAGACTGTGGAGTATATTATGAAGGGTGGGGGCCAGTGTTTTCTTATGGAGGCCTAGGAGTAGCGGCCTACACGGGCCTGATCTTCTTAATCCCGGGCCAGCTTTTGGTCCTGCTCCCACTAAAATCGGCAACACTCCATAGACGCTTCGTAGCGTGGCAGGGTGTGTGAGGTGGGCACAGGTGCGGAACCGGAAGGCGGGGCATTGTGCCTTCATAAACTGATTCCATAATACAGTCACATGCAGTAGAACACCATCCAGAGATCTCCAGTACACCATGAAGATAGCTCCACCTGTACACTAGAACCTCTGACTGGAGTAGAACACCGTCCGGGTATCTCCAGTACACCATGAAGATAGCTCCACCTGTACACTAGAACCTCTGACTGGAGTAGAACACCGTCCGGGTATCTCCAGTACACCATGAAGATAGCTCCACCTGTACACTAGAACCTCTGACTGGAGTAGAACACCATCCGGGTATATCCAGTACACCATGAAGATAGCTCTAGCTGAACACTAGAACCTCTGACTGGAGTAGAACACTATCCGGGTATATCCAGTACACCATGAAGATAGCTCTAGCTGAACACTAGAACCTCTGACTGGAGTAGAACACCATCCGGGGATCTCCAGTACACCATGAAGGTAGCTCCACCTGTACACTAGAACCTCCGACTGGAGTAAAACACCATCCGGGTATCTCCAGTACACCATGAAGATAGCTCCACCTGTATACTAGAACCTCTGACTGGAGTAGAACACCATCCGGGTATCTCCAGTACACCATGAAGAAAGCTCCACCTGTACTCTAGAACCTCTGACTGGAGTAGAACACCATCCGGGTATCTCCAGTACACCATGATGATAGCTCCCCCTGTACACTAGAACCTCTGACTGGAGTAGAACACCATCCGGGTATCTCCAGTACACCATGAAGATAGCTCCACCTGTACACTAGAACCTCAGACTGGGGTAGAACACCATCCGGGTATCTCCAGTACACCATGAAGATAGCTCCACCTGTACACTAGAACCTCTGACTGGAGTAGAACACCATCCGGGTATCTCCAGTACACCATGAAGATAGCTCCACCTGTACACTAGAACCTCTGACTGGAGTAGAACACCATCCGGGTATCTCCAGTACACCATGAAGATAGCTCCCCCTGTACACTAGAACCTCTGACTGGAGTAGAACACCATCCGGGTGTCTCCAGTACACCATAAAGTCAGCTCCACCCGTACACTAGAACATTATTCCGTCCCCACCAGGATAAGATCAGTGAAGATAAGCTGGAGTGCGGTACAGACAGACTCATATGGAGGCAAATAAAAAAATAAAAAACACTAGAACCTTTCAACACTGCGCTGTTCTGCTTATCTGAAGGAACGCATTACGCGGTTCCGCTGATAATGACTCTGGCCGCGGTCCCTGACGAGACGTCTGAATGATTTATAATTACTTGTGTAAACATGGAAAGCAATTAGCGGCGCTTTTATGACTGACTGTTGCTGAATAATTCACTGCGTGTGCGGTGGGGGTGGGTGAGGGTGGAGGGGTGCAGGCAGGAATAAGGACAACGAGGTGTCAAGCGAGAGTCTATAGCCGCGGCGCGTAATTAAAACCGCGAACAGACAGCCCATTACAGGACCTGTCAGCGCCGCGACGGACGGCCCGGGCGCCGGCGCAGCGCCGCTGCTGTTCTGCCTTCCATCGGCCGGAGAGATAAGCGATTAATAAGCGTGATAGAAGACAGGGTGAGGAAGGGAGTGGAAGTTAAGTGTCACAGCAGACAGAGGGAGAAGAGATGGAGGCTGAGGGAGCACTTGTTACCGCACGTCTGACCCAACCCGCCTATTAAAGGTCCGAGACCATCAGCGGGAGCGAGGCACCGGGGGACAATCGACCGCGGTCTCGTTCTCCCCCTAAGCCAGCTTCCCTCGGAGCCGTTTGGGGACGCTTCTGTATGACTGTGCTCAAATGTGCTTATGCAGGATTCCCGTGGAATGTTTATGATGGAAAATCGGAACAACCAAGGCACTACTTTCCTTAACAACCACCCGCATGTATCCCTCCGCCATGAATGGATTACAGCAAATGCTTTCTATGGCTAACCCAGATCTCAAAACTACCATAGAGCTGCATCACGGACCTCGGAGAGCGGTTGATATGGAATATCGATTATGGAAAAATGGTGGAAATTCTAAAACAACCAAGTTTTCTCAGGCACTACTTTTTGTTGAACACCCCATTTGTATCCCTCCGCCATGAATGGATTACAGCAAATGCGTTTTATAGCTAACCCAGATCTCAAAACTACCATAGAGCAGCATCACAGATCCCAGAGAGCGGTTGATATGGAATGTCGGTGATGGAAAAATAGTGGAAAACCAGAAATAATAATTTTCTTTCTGGATTATTTTGCCCTCCAACAACCCGCATGTATCCCTCCGGCCATGAATGGATCACACCAAATGCTTTCTATGGCTAACCCATTCCTCAAAACTACCATACAGCTGCATCACGGATACCATGCAGGGGTTAATATGGAATATCGATGACGGAAAAATGGAGGAAAATCTAAACAACCAAGTTTTCTCAGGCACTACTTTTTGTTGAACACCCCATTTGTATCCCTCCGCCATGAATGGATCACAACAAATGCGTTTTATAGCCAACCCAGATCTCAAAACTACCACAGAGCTGCATCACAGACCCCAGAGAGCGGTTGATATGGAATGTCGGTGATGGAAAAATAGTGGAAAACCTGAAATAATAATTTTCCTTTCTGGATTATTTTGCCCTCCAACAACCCGCATGTATCCCTCCGCCATGAATGGATTACACCAAATGCTTTCTGTGGCTAACCCAGATCTCAAAACTACCATACAGCAGCATCACGGACACCATGCAGGGGTTGATATGGAATATCAATGATGGAAAAATAGGGAAAATCTAAACAGCCAAGTTTTCTCAGGCACTACTTTTTGTTAAACACCCCATTTGTATCCCTCCGCCATGAATGGATTACAGCAAATGCATTTCACAGCTAACCCAGATCTCAAAACTACCATAGAGCTGCATCACGGACATCAGAGAGTGGTTGATATGGAATATCGATTATGGAAAAATGGTGGAAATTCTAAAACAACCAAGTTTTCTCAGGCACTACTTTTTGTTGAACACCCCATTTGTATCCCTCCGCCATGAATGGATTACATCAACTGCTTTCTATAGCTAACCCATATCTCAAAACTACCATACAGCTGCATCACGGACACTATGCAGGGGTTAATATGGAATATCGATGACGGAGAAATGGAGGAAAATCTGAACAGCCAAGTTTTCTCAGGCACTACTTTCCTTGACAACCCGCATGTATCCCTCCGCCATGAATGGATTACAGCAAATGCGTTTTATAGCTAACCCAGATCTCAAAACTACCACAGAGCAGCATCACAGACCCCAGAGAGCAGTTGATATGGAATGTCGGTGATGGAAAAACTGAAATAATAATTTTCCTTTCTGGATTATTTTGCCCTCCAACAACCCGCATGTATCCCTCCGCTGTAAATGGATTCAAATAAAGTTACTGAAATATTTGGGGCCAAAACTTTATCACTAAACCAGCAAGTCAATACCTTACACATCAGGGACGGGTTATATGGAATGTTGGAGACGGAAAAATTGTGGAAAACCGGAAAATTATTAAGTGTGCTTTCGGTGGGTTGCCTCATAATGCCCTGCATGTATCCCTCCACCAAGTCTGGATTCAAAACTTCAGCCCCAAACTTCAGACATCAGGCAGAGGCTTCTATGGAATGTTGATGATGGGAAAATCAGGTTTCTCAGGGACTATTTTGCTGCACAGTATCCTCCATGTATCCCTCCGCCATGCATGGATTAAGGCGAATGCTATCTACAGCTAAACTGCATCTCCAAACTTCCATAAGGCAGCATCTCAGACACCTGGCTCTGGGAAAACGGTGACGAGTGGAAAATCTGAACACCCAAGTTTTCCCTGGAATTGTTTTCCTTCACATCACCCCACATGTATCCCTCCACCACAAATGGATTAACACGTTCCTTCACACCCCACAAGCATATCAGGCTGGGCCTGATCTCCCATTATCCCTCTAACTCTGAGATAAGAGCGATGCCTAAGAGGCCTCACTTCCCTGCGGATTCGCTCCAGCCTCCGCGAGCGCAACCTTCAGCTAATCACATCAGCGAGGGCCATTCCGAACATACAATTATCCAACATCGGAAATCAATTTCACCTCCCTTTCTTTCTGCTTCATGGTCAGAGAGCACCCTACCGTCCGTTTAGCTGCAGTGGGACACCGGAAAGGGAGGAAGCGACTCAAAGCAGCGTCGCTTACAGAAACACAACTGAGATCTAATCCTCTCGTCCGGCAGTACAGAGCACAGCACGGCGTTCCTAGCAGAGGAATATCACATCTAATTTATTTATATAGGGCTTTGGACAGCTGATGGTTACAGCCCCCGGTGAGCAAGCTGAAGGCGACGGTGGCTGGGAGAGACTCCCTCAGGCTGGAGGAAGAAACCTTGGGAGGAACCGGACTCACACATCATCCTCCTCTGGTCCAAACTACCTTCTGAAATTGTACAAAGAAACATCAGCTGAGCATCTAATGATGCTGATCTAGTCGTCATGGTGACGAAGTTAAGGAAGTACTGATTGTGGAATAATGGTCCGATGCAGGGAGCACTAGTGAAAAGCCTGGTTAGCCTGGGCAGGTAAGCAGCTGTGTCACGGCCAGGTAGCGAGAGAACACGGTCAGTGTTCCGTCAGTGTCTGGCTGGCCGGGTGGGTAGGCAGCTGGTCAGAGGCGGGTAGCAGGAGAACCTCAGTATCAAGCCGGACCGGGGGATAGCCGTTAGCTCGGTAAGAGTATAGAGAGAGCTCTGTGTGGGACTAATTACGGAGCACAGGGAGTACGAACGTTCCCAGAGTGTGGCAGTGTCCCCGGCATCTGACTACCACAGCCTGGCTACCAGGACAGAACCAGAAGGTAACACAGACCTGGGAGCATCCTGAAACACTGGCATCCACCCGCTCCACCGTCAACTGAGTGATCGGGTGCAGCGCGGGACGACAGCACCAGCATCTCTTACCGTATAGTAACGCATGCTGGAGGGAGGCGTGTCACCAGAACCCGCAGTTCAGTACCAGGTCCGTACCAAAAGAGCTAGCTACCGTTAGCTTGTTTAGGCTAACCCTGCGATAGCCCATAACCAGTGATGTCATAGGAAGACGTTCCTATTGAAAAAGTTTACTTTCAGGAACGTGAGAGAAATACCGGGCTCAGGTTGCGAGAGAGCGGTTCAGGGAGCATGAGGCGTCATTCCGCCACAGGGTCCAGACCCGAACCCCACGGAGAATCTCTGGGATGTGCTGGAGGAGACTTCCATCATCAGTACCAGATCTCGGAGAGAGCGTAATGTGGTGACAGTGCAGCAGCTTGTGGAAACGAAGCTACAGCGAATGGGTGCTGTGATCGAAGCTGAACCAGAACATTACTGAGTGATCTTAATCCGGCCAGTAATGAAGCACTCATCCCAGCAGATTAACAGATTACAGGTACTTCCTGTACACCTGAATGGGTTATGATGTCTTACTTCCTGTAAGGACATATACCCAGCTGGCTGACAAACCTGCAACTAAATTACTACATTACCTGGAATGCTGATCCTTCATTTTTATTGTAACTATGTCTTAATATCCCATAATACGTTTAAACAGGCCTGGTTCAGATGAGTTATGTGTATTTATATTAGGTTATGGTCCTGGAGGACTGCAGTGAGACAGGTCTGTGGATTAGGCATGTTTAAAATATCATAAATATCCCAGTGTGTTTAAAATCACTCCCTTTAGCCGCGTCTATCATAACCCAGCCGCGTAACAGTAGCATGCCTGGTTCAAATCGGGTTAACAGCTCACACCGCACCTCCCAGCAGGACTCGGCCGACGGCAGCATGAAGCCACACCAACAAACAACGGCAGAATGAGACATTACCCATCTCTCAAACTGAAGACTGAGAAGGAGACGGAGAGCAGGAGCTCAGTTAACATGTGGGAGACCAACCAAACTAGACAAGAGCATCTCCTGGACAAGCGCTGTTAACTACGGCGGGCCGAGAAGGGCAGAACACGTTAACATTTCAGAAAACAAAATTACAAAAATAAAAACAATTTTACAAAAAGAATAAACAGTTACATTCAAATAAAATAACAAAAACTAATTTAAAAATAAAAAAATGACATTCAAAAAAATAAAATTACAAAAGTAAAAACTCATTTGCAAATAAAAAAACAATTACATAAAAAAACATTTAAAAACAACAAATTTAGAAAAGTAAAAACAAACAATTACATAAAAAAAACCTGAATTCCAAAAGAAATTTTCAAATGAAAAAACAAACAAAAAAAAAAAAAAAAAACAAATTTAGAAAAGTAAAAACAAATTGGCAAAAGAAAAAAAAAATTACATAAAAAAACTAAATTACAAAAACTAATTTACAAATAAAAAAAAACCCTTCAAAAAAAACAAATTTTACAAAAGTAAAAAGTCATTTGCAAACGAAAAAACAATTACGTCAGTTTTTTTTTTTACCAAAACAATTTTACAAAACGTGACACACTTTTACGAACTCCATACTCTGCCAGAAAGGGCGGGTCTAACACTTAGGAAGTGCTTGTTGTGGACCTATGTCCATCGGACTGTTTGGCGGTGGTGGGGACTCAAGGGTTCTTCACTAAAGACAGTGGTTCTATACAGAACCATACACTCTCAAAGAACTGGTGGGTGGAGTTTGGGATGGTGACGGTGCTGAAGCATGACTTGTCCAGTGTGTGGCGTGTGTTTTATCCAGCTGGCCGCTTCTGTTTCTGCTGAGGGTCTTTAGAGATTTTGAAGAGCAGACGGAGGAAAGAGACGAACAGGCGACTCTGAACCACGTGGGCTGTAAAAGCTCTCAGACGGATTAAGCTAGCTAGCTGGTTCTCCGGTACCGCTAGCCTTACAGCCCAGTTACCTTCCTCGACAGCTCCAGCTCTGAGTGGTTTATACATCGTCTGTTCATCTCTTCCTTCCACCCACTCTACCACCGCCAAACAGTTTGATTGACAAGGGTCCAGAACAAGCACTTCCTGAGTGTTAGACCCGCCCTCTCCATCAGTATTCACAGTTTGTAAAAGTGTTTTACATCTTGTAATTTTTGTTTTTCGTTTTCTTGAATGTATTTTTTTTTATTTGTAAATTTGTTTATTTTTATAATTTTGTTTTCTGAAATTGAATTTTTTTGCAAAAATTTGTTTTTGAATTTTTTTTTTAATTAATTGTTTTTTTGTTTGCAAATTTTTTTTTGTAATTTTGTTTTCTAAAATTTTAATTTGTTTTGCTCTTCTCAGCCCCCGTAGTGAACAGCCCACCGATGCTGGAAAAGCCAGGTAACATCGGACCACGCTCCTCTGCCAAAATTCCAGCGGGTACTGTGGGGGGCCATCGTTTTCAGCGCTGCCTATAGGTTTGTCAGTGTGCGTGCTCTCACTGGCACGACGTTGAGCCATCTAACTGTACGGAGCCACACCACGCTCCTGATCGCCTCCTGATTTTCAACGTGAGGTGAAAAAGAGACTGTACCTTTATCAATGTCGAACGAGGCCTTTTCCCGTCCATCCTGCACGATCCGTCCAGGCAGGGTCAACCTGTAAGGACATGAAATCATCAGAATCAGAGCTTTAACAGTACAGCAGTGCTCACTGTTAGACTCACAGGCCA
>JAMWET010003591.1:47500-65000 GCA_024036415.1 Prochilodus magdalenae | reverse complement strand
CTTATGGTTCTACACAGACATTGTGTCTTTACTAAAGAACCCTTGAGTCTTTGATCGTTTTTATGGGTTCAGTACCATGCAGAGAACCATATATAGAACCAGCAGTTCCTGGAGAGTTCATAGTTCCACACCGTACCACCGTCTGGGTCCTTGATCTTATATTTAGTACCATGTGTAACGTTGGGCTCTTTGGTCTTTTTTTAAGAATGTAGTACCATACAAAGAACCACCAGTTCTTTGAGAGTTCATGGTTCCACATGGAAACACTGTTTTAACTAAAGAACCTGAGGCCCTGATTTTTTTTTTTAAAAAGAGTGTAGTACCATGCAAAGAACCATTTAAAGAACCACCAGTTTTCTAACAGCTTATGGTTCTACATGGAACCAATTAAAATGGGTTCACTTCATGGAGAAATGGTTCATCATGTTGATGTATTAGGTTCTACTCTTCTAAGACTTCATCTAGGTTCTAAGCTTGCCATGGTCACAGGGGCATAGCAGAACCTTTTTGGTGCTGTGTAGAACCTATTTCAAAAACTGTTTTTTATAGGTTTATAACAAGACGTTCTCATTTCCACCCTGCAGACTGTCTATGGTTCTAGGTAAAACCACTCTCTGTACTGAAGTGCTCTCGAAGAACCACCATCCGCTGCTGTTTTGGTGTCCGTCCACAGTTTTCTGCTGATTGTGTTGGAGGACTGTATATATACACACACACACATCGTTCTCCATCAACCTGAAGAATGCTTTCAGCATGCGGAGAACCATTTAAGCATGCACACGGTTCTCTGGAACATCTCCGTTATGTTCCGACATATGTCCCGTAAAATGCTCCCGATGTGTTCACAGTCAAAAAGCAGGATCTAGCATACGCTGCATTAACAAGCCAACTAACAAGCTCACTCTCACAAAGGGCAGTTCTCCAAGGGTTCTTTAGTAAACTCAAGGGTTCTGTATACAACCGTGAGCTCTGAAAGAACCATGTGCATGATGAAATGGTTCTCCGCATGCTGAAAGCATTCTTCAGGATGACAGAGAACGTGGTGTAGGTGTACAGTCCTCCAACACAATCAGCGGAAAACTGTGGATGGACCCCAAAACAGCAGCACATGGTGGTTCTTCAAGAGCTCTTCAGTAAAGAGAGCGGTTTTACCTAGAACCATGGACACTGCATGGTGAAAATGTTCTTCAGATTGATGGAGAACGTCTTGTTTATAACCCAATAGAAAACAGTTTCAGAATAGGTTCCACACAGCACCAGGAAGGTTCTGCTATGCACATGTGACCATGGTAAGCATAGAACCTAGAAGAACTCTTAGAGGAGTAGAACCTAATACATCAATATGATGAACCATTTTACCATGCAGTGAACCAGTAGCGGTAAACACGTTTCCTCCGCTGTTACAGAACCCTGTTTGGTGCTATACAGAACCACATTCAATAAGTTAATTATAAGGGAACATTAGAACCAAAGCTCTTTAATCCAATAACCGAGCACACATACGTACCCGCTACGTATACACACACACACAAAGGAGCAGGATTCACAAACGTTCCCAGAATTCCAGACGCCAAGCCCCTAACGTCCAGAGGTTCCACAATCTCAGACTAGAACTAGACCTAGAACAGCCAAAATCAACTGATCCTCAAAGACCTGGAACGGGAATGAGGTGTTAACAGCTCATTCAAATATGATCCACTGGAACGCCGGTTCATTTAGGGCCTTAACAGAACCTTAACCTAGAACCTGTAAAGGGTGGTAGAGAGGATGCTCTATAATAGAACCATAAGGAGCACAATCTCCACCAGTCTCTAAAGAACCATTTAGGTTTACAACATGTATTTAAAGGCTGAAGGTTCTATATAGCACTAGTGTCTTTCCTAGAACCCTTTAAGGACCATGACATTTTAGGATGGACAGCTTACGTTCTCCACCAGCCTGAGGAAAGAATTTTACCATAGCACCGTTGTTTTAACTAGAACCCTTGAAGAACCGTGCCTTCTTAGCAGGGACAGCTTACGTTCTCCACCAGCCTGAGGAATCCATTACACTATGCACAGAACCATTTGAGGATGCCAAATGGTTCTCTGAGTGTTAAGGGTTCTGTATAGCACAGGTGTCTTTATTAGAACCATTAAAGAACCATATTTTTTAAAAAGTGAACAATTTACATTCTCTAATAGTCTCTGTTTCACCATAACACTGGTGTGTTCAGCAGAACCCTTAAAAAGCAGAACCCTTAAAGAACCGTGCCTTTTTTTTAGCATGGAACCATGGCGTTCTCCCCAAGTCTGAGGAATCCATTTCACCAGGCACAGAACCATTTAAGGATGCAAAATGGTTCTCTGAGTGTTAAGGGTTCTATATAGCACTGATGTCTTTATTAGAACCAATGTAGAACCCTGTTTCTAAGGGTGGAGAGCTTCAGAATCAGAACACAGCTTCGTTAGCATGCTAGCTGCTCTACACTGCAGATGATAACAAGCTCATGACTAGTGACTGGTCAAGCAGAACCAGCTCCAAAACCATTATCAAGAACGTAAACAGGTTCTGACCGTTCTAGTAAAGTAACCTTGTTTCCTGTATCAGCTCCGTACAGCAGCAGCAGCAGGTAAACACGGGGACCCGCGGGGTTTGGAGGAGGAGCCGCTTCCTGAATCAACAGGCAGCTTTACGGAGCTGCTTCATTCGAAACCTCCTGAAGGTTCTCCAGGTTCTCTGGGTTCTCCAGATCTCACCTCTCTGCTCTCCTGCGTGGACAACACGAGCACATGTAGCAGCAGCTTCTACTCTACACGGCGTCCATGCTGGTACCGTAATACCGCGAGTACAAGCGCAGAACAAAAACAGCCACCTTCAATAGTAAGAAAGGGGAACTCCACCCACTTCTCAAAATTCGACTTCTCAGCATGTAAACGATCAATCACTCCACCTCACACCAAACACGCTCTCCCTCACTCTGCTTACATCAAAACTACTGAATGATGCAGGAATTCAGAAAAGTCTTTAGGTTCCAGCTGGAATGAGCAGAGAACCAACAGGATAAAGTGTTATTTTTATTATTATTTTTATTATTGTTATTATTATTATTATTTTATTACTATTATTATTAATCAGCTCCTCAATTACAATGTAGCCTAGTCAATACAGAAATGAGGGACTGAAAACTGTACAAACATACATAATGTAAAAGTAATATTCATATTAAAAATAGTAATTAATTTAATAATAATACAATCAATAAATTAAAATAAACTGATAAAAAAAAACTCTAAAGCAAAATTAAGCCATAAATGGCATATCAACTTATTTAAAATAAAAAGTAAATAATTTAAAGCAAAAAATGACAAAATACACAAATAAATAAATAAATAAATAAATAAATAAAAATAATGAATAAAATTAAATACATTTTTAATAATTTGAAAAGCCGGTGATCTTCCCCTGTAGGGTATCGTCACACGCCCAAAACCACAGGCGCGTGTTTTCTAGGTGTTACGGTACAGGCGTAAAGACCCTCCTCCAGAGAGAGACTCATTTACGTGGATGATCTGGGCGCTGAGCGGAGCCGAGCGGGGCTGCAGGAGGCGGTTCGCTCCTTCCTCACAATAACAGCACTGCAGAAGTATGGCAGCTCCGCCCGAGCGCGCCTGGTTCCTCTAACGGGACGCCTCCATGCGCGCCACGCTCTCCCACCATGAGGATCCGCTGCAGGCTCGCGGTGATCGCGCTGTGCCTCGGAGTTTTCCTACTTCTGTACTTCTTCGGGGGGAACGGCGCGGACGAGCCCCCGCTCGGAGAAGTTGAACAGAAGAAGGACGAGCACTTTCCAGCTCCCACCATATCTGCGGCCAGAGTGGCCAAACAGTCCCGGGCAGAGCCTCCGGGAGAAGCCCGGGGGAACCGAAAGGAGCCCGGGACGGGCAGCCGAGGGGACGGTGTGAGCGCAAAGCTGAGGTAGGAACATTCTCCCTTCATTACTCACTTGATGGTCCAGTTCCAGGGGCTTCTGCTCCTCCTGCTCCTCCTCCTCCTCCTCCTGCTGCTGCTGCATTAATGCTATGTGCTCCTGCCAGCTTGTGTTCCATAGCCTGGTAGTGCAGAGAACCCTGAGATGGTTCTTAGCCTGGTTCCTCTTGGACTTGATGCACAGCCAGCCTTATTAGAGCCCTCTTTGGCTTTCCTGTGCAGCCTCAAGGACAGCCGTCATGGGAACCCAGTCAGGGCATGATGGGCCAATTCATTTAATAATAATAATAATAATACTGATAATAATAATAGTAATAATAATAATAATAATAATAATACTGATAATAATAATAGTAAAATTAATAATAATAATAATAATAATAATAGTAATAATAATACAGATAATAATAGTAATAGTAATATTAATGATAATAATAATAATAGTAATAATAATACAGATAATAATAGTAATAGTAATATTAATAATAATGATAATAGTAATACTTATAATAATAATAGTAATATTAATAATAATGATATTAATAATACTGATAATGATGATGATAATAATAATAATAATAATAATAATAATAATAATAATAGTTATGATGATGATAATGATGATGATGATGATGAAGATGCTTCGTCCTTATGCATCATCCGAGCGGTATTCATTCTGGTCGTGGCTGCGGGACCTTGACTCCTAGATGACTGATTATCCGGAGCACGCTCCTCCGTGCTTATCGGTTCCCTGGAAGTTCTTCCCATCGGGCCTGACCTGAGGTCACCCTGTAGGGAATTAGCTCATTACGGAATATAAAGACAAGGACAAATCGGAGACCGGCTGCTCGCTAGCTCGGACTAATCGGGCGAGCGGGCTCCTCTGAGGCCATCCCGGACCCGGTAGTGTAAACCGGGACCAGGGCTGGATAAACCCCCCTCTGGTTCAGCAGCCCTTCACTACATGCCCTACTACTCATGTGTGTTCAACCCACATGATCGGAGCGCTGGAACGGAGCTGCTCCACAGATGAGGAAAATACCAGGAATTCCAGAATATCCGCCTTTTCTGGAGGGAGGCTTGACCCCTAGGTGTAGCGTGCCAGACTGGCAGTAGGTTGGGTCTGATTGGTCTACTGTTCTACAGGCCGTCTCTGTGTACGTCTGTACCGTGTCACCACCGGGAGGCTGGCAACGCTACACGCTCGATTGCCGGTCATTCATCATGTGGGAGTTTACAGGTCATTGAGGAGGCGGGGTTAACAGACAGTCAGCCATGGCTACGGAAGCACTGGGAAGTTAGTGGGTTTGTGTTCTGAAAAGAAAACGAAAAGAAAGAAAAACGTTCCTGGCATTCCTGAAGGTCTGGAACAGGACAGTATAGACCGTCTATCCTTCAAAGAGGACTCGAGGGAACCAGTTTGACTTTCCCAGATACGGTTTGAACTCCACTGAGCTGTTAGCCTGCTGTGATTAGCGATTAGCCGTTAGCATTCAGGTAGCATGTTTGTAGCCCTGCTGTAGAATACACCGAGCGGGCGATATCAGGATCCCCTGTGACTGAATCGTATCCGACCAGTAACAGCTGTGGTTGGATTGGGCATGTACTGGATCAGTTTTGGGCGACTGACTCGCACTCGTCTGTTTGTCTTTCTTTCCCCCCATTCCTCATGCTTCCCATAGACTCCCTTTCATTTCCACTCCCATTCAAATCTTATTGGTCCCTTTAACCTACACCCACCAAACGGCATGTGCTCACTCGGGCAGGTCCCCAAACTCTAGTCCACAGCCATACTGACCCTCATTCGTCTACATGTCGTTTATCTATCCCTCGTTCCTCCCATTGACTCCCATTCACTTTTAGCAACACCTTAGCAACCGATTAGCAACAAGCTACACAATCTCTCTGGAGGTTCTTCAGGAAATATGTCACCTCACTTTCACAATATCTATCTATCTATCTATCTATCTATCTATCTATCTATCTATCTATCTATCTATCTGTCTATCTATCTATCTGTCTATCTATCTATGTGTCTATCTATGTGTCTATGTGTCTATCTATCTATGTGTCTATCTATCTATGTGTCTATCTATCTATCTATCTATCTATCTATCTATCTATCTATCTATCTGTCTGTCTGTCTGTCTGTCTGTCTGTCTGTCTGTGTATAGCAGTGTTCAGTGTTCAGCGCCGTTGGCGTCCAGGATGTGCTCTGGTGACGTAATGTACCGCAGTAATAATAAATATCACCGTGCCGACCCCCCAGCACCCCACCCCTCCGACCCATGTGACCTCTCTCTTGTGTGATCTGGAAAATGACCGTGCACTGAGGCGAGCGGAGCAGGTGAGCGGCGGTGTGCGTGACCTGTGGCTGGGTTTTAGCCGTGATTAACAGCATACAGATTCACTCCTTCCCCTCGCGCTCATCCTCCCTCGGACACACTTCCTGCCTCAGCGGGGCGAGACAGACAAACAAGTCCCCAAAGGGCCAACGCATCACTTCCCTTATGCTATAGCCGAGCATGTTGCCTGTTTGAGAGAGACAGAGAAGAGAGAGGAGAGAAAGAGAGAGAGGAGAGAAAGGGAGAGAGAGGGAGTGAAGACAAAGCAAGAAAGGAGAGAGAGAGAGAGAGAGAGAGAGGAGAGAGAAAGGGAGAGAGAGAGAGAGAGAGAAGAGAGAGAGAGAGAGAGAGAGGAGAGAAAGGGAGAGAGAGAGAGAGAGAAGAGAAAGAGAGAGAGAGAGAGGAGATGGAGAAAAGAGAGAGAAGATGGAGGAAGAGAAGAGAGAGAGAGAGTGGAGGAAGAGAGAGAGAGAAGAGAGAGAAAGGGAGACAGAGAGAGAGAGGGAGGAGAGAGGGAGAGAGAGAGAGAGAGAGGGAGAGAGAAAGAGAAAGGAGAGAGAGAAAGGAGAGGGAGAAAGAGAGAGAGAAAAGAGGGAGAAGACAGAGAAAGAGAGGAGAGACAGAGAGTGGAGGAAGAGAGAGAAGAGAGAGAAGACAGAAAGAGAGGAGAGAAAGGGAGAGAGAGAGAGTGAAAGAGAGAGAGACAGACAGACAGACAGAGAGGCGGAGGAGAGAGAAGACGAGACAGAAAGAGAGGAGAGACAGAGACTGGAGGAAAAGAGAGAGGAGAGAGAGACAGAGAGAGAGAGAGAAGGGCAGAGAGAGAGTGGGAGGAGAGAAAGAAGACAGAAAGAGAGGAGAGAGGGAGAGAGAGAGAGAGAGAGAGGGAGAGAGAGGGAGGGAGAGAGAGAGAGAGAGATGTGCTGACAGGCTGAAATCCAGGGCTCTGTCAGATGTTCTGGTGGAGGAGGTAAATAGCTGGGTGGCTTTAGGAAAGTGTGCCGTGCCTATTTTCCCTCCTCTGCCTCGAGTCGAGTCGACCTTTTTTTGGCCTCCTAATCTCCGGTGTGGAGAGGGGCACTCTCATTCGCCCTGTGTGATAAGGTGTTAGTGACCGGTCCCGGAGTCCAGCCCGTTCCTGTTCCTGTTTCTCAGGAGGTCTGTGCACGACGTGATGTGAGACTCTGGCTGGAGTATTAACACAGACCTGGAGATACTATACGCATACAGGACACTCTGTAGGTGTACAGGTCCAGACTGTAGTCCATCTGTTTCTCTGTGTACTGTATTACCCTGTTCTGGCAACCCAATGAGGCAGTGTCCTGTGAGTCTTGTGGGCAGCGTCCTGTTGGTCCTGTGGGTCTGCGTCCTGTGGGTCTGCGTCCTGTGGGTCCTGTGGGTCTGCGTCCTGTGGGTCTGCGTCCTGTGGGTCCTGTGGGGCAGCGTCCTGTGGGGCAGCGTCCTGTGGGGCAGCGTCCTGTGCGTCCTGTGGGTCAGCGTTCTATGAGGCAGCGTCCTGTGGGTCCTATGGGGCAGCGCCCTGTGAGTCTTGTGGGCAGCGTCCTGTTGGTCCTGTGGGCAGCTTCCTGTGGGTCCTGTGGGTCAGCGTTCTATGAGGCAGCGTCCTGAGGGTCTGCATCCTGTGGGTCCTGTGGGTCCTGTGGGTCCTGTGGGGCAGCGTCCTGTGGGGCAGCGTCCTGTGGGTCCAGTGGGTAGCATCCTGTAGACAGTGTCCTGTGGGTCCTGCGGGGCAGCGTCCTGTGGGGCACAGATGGGACAAGGTTCTAATGCTGGGATGCAGTGTTCTCCTTTCTCCAGACTTAACGCTTCTCGTATGAACCAGAAAGGTCTATTTTGGTCTCGTTGGTCCACAGAACATTGTTCCAGTTGCCCAGCGATGGGCAAAGTTCTTCCTGGAGAGCCGGGAGGTTCTCCTTGTAGCCCTGCCATGCTTAGCATTGTTCCTCAGTGTTCTCCTGATGGTGGGCTAATGAACCTTAACATTAGCCAGTGTGAGTGAGGCCTTTAGGGAGTTGGTTAGAAGCTACCCTGGGTTCCTCAGTGATCTCACAGGCAACCACTCCTTTTAGCCAATCATGTTCCACACATGGAACGAGACATTCCCTGCACTGTAGCACCTCTTCCCAATCTATGGATCCCGTCACTCACACCCCACAGGTATTTATGGCCCCGTCATCCTCGTGCAGCGCCATCTGCAGGAGCCTGAAGGATCTACCACTGTAAACACGCAGGGGGACTCCTGTTTCGTCCAGGGAGCTCATAATAACTGTGAAAGGCACAACAGCATCACATTTCATCTCCCCCAACTCCCAGTGGGCCAACGCCCTGGTGGGTCTCTGTGGGCTCAGAGTCCTATGGGGCAGCGCCCTGGACACACCTCACTGTGAAGCAGCAGGTCCTGTTTTCATATCCTGTGGGTCCCACACTTTCATTCAATTCCTTTATGGGGCAGTGCCCATCAAAGAATGTGATCCAGGCGGAGCCTCCGACCTCTGTGACCTGGAAGTATCCCAAAGCTGCAGCTGGAATTCTGGAATTCAGGTTTCACTTGATGTGACCGTGCATCCATAAACATTCCCAAGTTAGAAGGTTTCCAAGCACACAGAGGGTCTAGCAAACATGCTCCACCGATGTTCCGCACACAGGCAGCCGTTTAGCCCTGTACCCGTGAAAGCTGAGAGCTTCAGGGGACCTTCCCCAAAATTCCTATAAGGATTAGGATCAGATGAAATTGGAGATCCGGTTTAATCCGGTTTAGAAGGCATCAACTTGGCTATTTTCCCAACGCAGCGCTCGCTTTGGTAGAACCAGAGTGACGGTGTTACAGGGTTACTGTCCTGCTGCACATGTGCAGCCTACGTTCTCCTGAGTGCACCCCTCAGGCACGACAGAAGTCCTAATGTTCTCCTTTAGAACTGAGTTTTTGTGAGGTGTGTAAGAGTCCAGGGAATACGTTGTTTGGTCAAGTGTGCAAAAACAGAGGAGTGAAACCATGGTGTGAGGTGTGTACCGCCATGTTTTCACAGATGGGTGTGAAGTGTGTACAGCTGAGGGAGAGAGGGTTTGGTGTGAGGTGTGTACAGAGCGAGTCCAGACTTAACGGTTTGAGGTGTGTACATAGTGAGTGAAGAGGGTCTGGTTTAAGGTGTGTACAGAGTGAGGGAGACATTGTTTGGTGTGAGGTGTGTACAGAGTGAGGGAAAGTTCTTCCTGTGAGAGTGTACGGGGTGAGGGAGAGAGGGTTTGGTGTGTGTGCCCTGCCATGATTAGAGAGGGTTTGGTCAGTGTTCTCCTGAGTGGTGGGAGAGGGTGAACCTTAACATTAGGCAGGGTGAGTGAGGCCTTTTGGGTGAGTTGGTTAGAGTGAGGGAGAGAGGGTTTGGTGTGAGTGATCTCACAGGCAGGGAGAGAGGGTTTGGTGTGATGTTCCACAGTGGAGGGAGAGAGGGTTTGCACTGTGAGCACCTCTTCCAGAGTGAGGGATGGATCCCGTGTCAGGTGTGTACAGAGTGAGTGAGAGGCAGGTTTTATGTGAGCCCCATCCAGAGCGATGCAGAGCGCCACCTGCAGGAGCCTGAAGGATCTACCACTGTAAACACGCAGGGGGGAGTGAGAGCCTGTTTTGGTGTGAGGGGTGTACAACAGCATCACATTTCATCTCCCCAGAGCGAGTGAGCCGGGTTTGGTGTGACTGTGCTAGCTCAGTGAGGAGGGTCTCCGGTGCACAGAGTGACTGGACACACCTTGGTGTGAGGTGAAGAGTGAACGATGAGGGTTTGATGTGAGGTCCTGTTAATAACCCACACTTTTTGGTGTGAGATTCCTTACAGAGTCATTTAAACGCATCAAAGAATGTGGTCCAGGCGGAGCCACCGACCTCTGTGACCTGGAAGTATCCCAAAGCTGCAGCTGGAATTCTGGAATTCAGGTTTCACTTGATGTGACCGTGCATCCATAAACATTCCCAAGTTAGAAGGTTTCCAAGCACACAGAGGGTCTAGCAAACATGCTCCACCGATGTTCCAGAGTGAGCACACAGGGTTTGCCGTGTGAGCCCTGTACCCGAGCGAGTGAGAAGGGTGGTGTGAGCGAGTCAGCCCTGGAGACGGGTTTGGTGTGAGGTATGTCCTGATGGAGGGAGAGAGGGTTAAGTTAGATGAAATTGGAGATCCGGTTTGGTGTGACGGTTTATGAGGTAGAGGCTTTGATGAGGTGTGTACAGAGCTGAGGGAGAGAGGGTTCGCTGTGAGTGTGTACAGAGTGAGGGAGAGAGAGGGTTTGGTGTGAGTGTGTACAGAGTGACGGTGAAACAAGAAAGCTGTTCGGTGTGTCACAGAGTGCAGTGAGAGAGGTTTGCACTGAGGTGTGCACAGACAGGCACGCTCTGATAAACCAAGGTGTGTACAGAGTGAGTGAGAGAGTGCGGGTGTGAGGTGTGTACAGAGTGGAGGTGAGGGGTTTGGTGTGAGGTGTGTACAGAGGCGAGTGAGAGACTGTTTGGTGTGAGGTTTGTACAGAGTGAGTGAGAGGAGGGTTGGTGTGACTTGTGTACAGAGTGAGGGAGAGAGGGTTTGGTGTGAGGTGTGTACAGAGTGAGGGAGAGAGGGTTTGGTGTGAGGTGTGTACAGAGCGAGGTGAGCAGAAGTGAGAGAGGGTTTGGTGTGAGGTGTGTACAGAGCGAGTGAGAGCGGGTTTGGTGTGAGTTCTGAACAGAGCGAGTGAGAGATGCATTCAACTGAGGTGTGTACAGAGTGAGTGAGAGGGGGTTTGGTGTGAGGTGTGTACAGAGTGAGTGAGAGAGGGTTTGGTGTGAGGTGTGTACAGAGTGAGGGAGAGCGGGTTTGGTGTGAGGTGTGTACAGAGTGAGGGAGAGAGGGTTTGGTGTGAGGTGTGTACAGAGTGAGGGAGAGAGGGTTTGGTGTGAGGTGTGTACAGAGTGAGGGAGAGAGGGTTTGGTGTGAGGTGTGTACAGAGTGAGGGAGAGAGGGTTTGGTGTGAGGTGTGTACAGAGTGAGTGAGAGCGGGTTTGGTGTGAGGTGTGTACAGAGTGAGTGAGAGCGGGTTTGGTGTGAGGTGTGTACAGAGTGAGGGAGAGAGGGTTTGGTGTGAGGTGTGTACAGAGTGAGGGAGAGAGGGTTTGGTGTGAGGTGTGTACAGAGTGAGGGAGAGAGAGGGTTTGGTGTGAGGTGTGTACAGAGTGAGGGAGAGAGGGTTTGGTGTGAGGTGTGTACAGAGTGAGTGAGAGAGGGTTTGGTGTGAGGTGTGTACAGAGTGAGGGAGAGAGGGTTTGGTGTGAGGTGTGTACAGAGTGAGTGAGAGAGAGGGTTTGGTGTGAGGTACAGAGTGAGTGTGGGCGGGTTTGGTACGGAGTGGGTCTAACGGTTCATCTGGAACTCGGTTATGTCGTGCGCCTGGAGGCGAGCTCGCTGCTTCATGGCTGGCACGTTAGGTTAGGGCCATAAACGTGTCATCTGGGAAGACTTAGAGCTGCTCTTCCGGCCTCCTCTTCTCCCAACTCCAAAAACTAAAGTTCTCCCCGCTCGCCCGAGCATCCTGATGAGCTGTGCGGCAGCCCGCTGAGCTCCGCTCCTCGTTGGGGAGGGAGGATAAGAGGAGAAACGTTCTCCTGCTTCTGGTCGCCAGCCTTTTACAGCAGGGTTCCGTGCCAAGGATGGCATGAAAAAGCAGCCTTTGGCAGAGAAGGCTGGGACGGCGAGGGCTGGTGGAGGAAGGGGGAGTGTTAAATCAGTTGGCCGTACGAGACGTGCGGTTAAAAGCTCGCTGAAAGATGCTGGCTCCGTTCCCGCACACGGAGAGAGGAGAGGTTTTCATGCGGAGCTGGAAGCCGCGGCGATTTTGCCAGATGAATAGCCGGATTCCTCTCGGGTCGCTCCCTGATACGTGTACGTTTGAAATGCCCATCCAGCAGTTTTCTAGGAATTTGTTTGGGGTGGGGAACTCTGGACCTGGAAGGCTGGATTCCTGCAGAGTTTGGTCAGTCCCCTCCCCCATTCCTGTTCTAAAAGGTTTCCGTGGATAAGGAGAGGAAAATGGCTGTGCTGGAAAGCGCTGCGATGGCGGTGCACTGCCTGATTAGAACCTGTTAGAGCAGCCCTGAGTAATGAACATGATGCCTTCTCCTCGCCTTAGTGCCGATAAACCTTTCCAGATGTGCCGAATCAGGCTACGGATTTTATTACCAGCTCAGTGAACATTGTGTGCTGCTGGGAACCGATGAAAAGGAGGTCACAGTTCTGAGTCAACAGGTCTGTTTAAGGTTGAGCAGTCGTCTAGGTCAGCAGTCTAGTCCCACTTCTTCCCACCAGGGAATGCCAAATTCCAGCCAGAAGTCCAGCAAATGTTCCCTCCAATTGTCCAGTTAAATTTTCCTGCAAAAGTCCAGTAAAGATTTAGCAAAGATTCAGCAAAGGTCCAGTAAAGATTCAGCAAAGGTCCAGCAATGGTAGAGCAAAAGGTCCAGCAAAGATTCCAGCAAAAGGTCCAGCAAAGGTCCAGCAATGGTAGAGCAAAAGGTCCAGCAATGGTAGAGCAAAAGGTCCAGCAAAAGGTCCAGCAAAAGGTCCAGCAATGGTAGAGCAAAAGGTCCAGCAAAGATTCCAGCAAAAGGTCCAGCAAAGATTCAGCAAAGGTCCAGCAATGGTAGAGCAAAAGGTCCAGCAATGGTAGAGCAAAAGGTCCAGCAAAGATTCCAGCAAAAGGTCCAGCAAAGGTCCAGCAATGGTAGAGCAAAAGGTCCAGCAAAGATTTCAGCAAAAGGTCCAGCAAAGGTCCAGCAAAGATTCCAGCAAAAGGTCCAGCAAATGTCCCCTCCAATTGTCCAGTAAAAATTCCCTCCAAAAGTCCAGTAAAGATTCAGCAAAAGTCCAGCAAACGTTACAGCAAAAGGTCCAGCAAAGGTCCAGCAATGGAAGAGCAAAATGTCCAGCAAAAGGTCCAGCAAAGCGGTAAAAGTCCCGTCTCAGAATTACAGAAATAAAATTATTATTATTATTATTATTATTATTGATTACCATTGATCGGACATTACTCATTGAATGGCAGTTTTTCCCCATCATACGCTTATAGAAGCTTATATTCCACTACATCTATGTAGGGTCCCATACCAACTACCTTAAGTTCAATAGTAACAACCTAGCAACCGCCTAGCAATCCTCAAGCAACCACCTGAGATATCATTGCAACCATCAAGCAACTATCTAGCAACCACCTGAAATACCATAGTAACGTCATCCTAACAACTCCTGCACAACCACCCAACAGTCTTCAAGCAACCACCTAACATATTGTTTCAACCGCATAGCAATCCTCAAGCAACCACCTGAGATATCATTGCAACCATCTAGCAACCACCTGAGATACCATAGTATCATCATCCTAACAACTCCCCCGCAACCACCTAGCTATCCTCAAGCAACCACCTAACATATTGTTTCAACCACCTAGCAATCCTCAAGCAACCACCTGAGATATCATTGCAACCATCTAGCAACCACCTGAGATACCATAGTATCATCATCCTAACAACTCCCCCGCAACCACCTAGCTATCCTCAAGCAACCACCTGAGATATCATTGCAACCATCGAGCAAACATCTAGCAGTCACATGAAATTTCATAGTAACATCCTAACATCTCCCGTGCAACCACCCAACAGCCATCAAGCGACGACCTGAGATATTGTTGCAACCATCTAGCAACCACCTGAAATACCATAGTAACATCATCCTAACAACTCCTGCACAACCACCCAACAGCCTTTAAGCAACCACCTAACATATTGTTACAACCGCATAGCAATCCTCAAGCAACCACCTGAGATATCATTGCAATCATCTAGCAACCACCTGAGATACCATAGTAACATCATCCTAACAACTCCTCCACAACCACCCAACAGCCTTCAAGCAACCACCTAACATATTGTTGCAACCACCTAGCAATCCTCAAGCAACCACCTGAGATATCATTGCAACCATCTAGCAACCACCTGAGATACCATAGTAACATCATCCTAACAACTCCTGCACAACCACCCAACAGCCTTCAAACAACCACCTAACATATTGTTGCAACCACCTAGCAATCCTCAAGCAACCACCTGAGATATCATTGCAACCATCGAGCAACTATCTAGCAACCACCTGAAATACCATAGTAACATCATCCTAACAACTCCTGCACAACCACCCAACAGCCTTCAAGCAACCACCTAACATATTGTTGCAACCACCTAGCAATCCTCAAGCAACCACCTGAGATATCATTGCAACCATCGAGCAACTATCTAGCAGTCACATGAAATTTCATAACAACATCCTAACATCTCCCGTGCAACCACCAATCAGCCATCAAGCGACGACCTGAGATATTGTTGCAACCATCTAGTAACCACCTGAAATACCATAGTAACAAACTTACAACCCCAAGCAACCACCTAGCAACACCTAAGAAACCACCTGAGATATCATAAAACCACTTTGATGCTGCGGTGGAGAAGTCAAAGCCTCAGCTGAATAGAATCCAGAAAGAGCCGCAGGTCCCTCCTCTCCTTTCATTCAGAGCCACTGGCAGACCAGTTCATTGATGCCCGCTGCAGAAGGAACACTCGCACGGCCCAGTCTGAGGAGCTTCCTGTTCAGGAACGCCTTTTCTTTGTAATTTAATTTGCTAATTGTTTGGTACGAAGAGTTTTTGAGGTGCCCTTTGAAGGCATGGGGCTTCTGAAGTGCTGCCCCCCTGCAGACCCAAAGTGTACTGCACCAGCGCGCGCCGCGGCTCGTTGTTTTCCCCAGCGCTAATGGAAAGTGTTAATACGTGCCGTGCTTTTCTGTGATAAGTGTATTACTGCCTTAATCCCGTTTCGCAGCGAGTGCTGTTGGTCGCCTCAGCCGTAAAAGCCGCCGGAGCGTTGGCCTACTTCCTGTAATTTATGGCGCTGTGAAAGCACGAGGCGCTTTGGCGAAGGAAACCTAAGCCTTCAAAGCAAGCAGAGGCAGCAGCCCACCCTCGCACACTGGCTGGTCTAAGGCTCGTCTCAGTGAGCCAGAAAACAAAGAGCCTCGCGTTAGGATCCGCTCCTCTCCGATCACGTCCCACGTGCTTTTCCTTATTTCACTTTAATATCGAGGGGCACGTTTGACTTTCAGTGAGTGTTTGCCGATCCTCTCCTCTGTGCAAGCCCTTTGATGTGCGCCTCTCTCCCCCTCTGTGTCTGGAAGGCTACAGGCTCCTCGGGCCGCATGACTTTGTTTCTTTTAACTAAATCCCCGGATAAATGGAGGACTGTGTGCGGAGGCCGTCTCTAGTTGCAGGGCTCGGGAAGGCTCGTTCAGCCTCGGCCTTAAACGCGAACCATAAAAGCAAACACGAAACCACAAACATGTGCGCGAGAAACCCCAGACGAGCCAGCGATGGTCAGAAATGAAGCAGCACGCTCCTCGTCCTCTGTCTAGCGGCTCTCCAGGGCCAATTTAAATTCCGTTGTAGTCTCTGTCCCTCCCTCTGCTGTCTTGGCAGCCTTCTCTGCATCACATTCAGAAAGTACTGAGCGGGCTGCCGAGCCGTGACTGTGAAGCCAAATGTGCAGAAGGTCTCCGAGCTGAAGGCCTCGGCCTGTTTCTCCATGGATCGGAATATCTCAATTCAAACCTACGGAATGCTGGAAGATATAGATGGGAACAAGTCCGGCTGCTGTCTTTATGTCTTAGGGTTTTCACTGTACAACAGATACATATTTATCTGTACGTGTATAGCAGTCATGGAATTATCCAGTCCACCTTAAAACCATCCAGAATGGAATTATACAGTCCACCTTAAACCCTCTAGAAAGGAATTATACAGTCCACCTTAAAACCCTCCAGAATGGAATAATGCAGTCCACCTTAAAATCCTCTCATGGAATTATCCAGTCCACCTTAAAACCCTCCAGAATGGAATTATACAGTCCACCCTAAATCCACTCTGCCGTAAGAGGACCGTTACAGTGATCCACTCTGCTGTAAGAGGACCGTTACAGTGATCCACTCTGCTGTAAGAGGACCGTTACAGTGATCCACTCAGCTGTAAGAGGACCGTTACAGTGATCAACTCTGCTGTAAGAGGGCCATTACAGTGATCCACTCTGCCGTAAGAGGACCGTTACAGTGATCCACTCTGCCGTAAGAGGACCGTTACAGTGATCCACTCTGCTGTAAGAGGGCCATTACAGTGATCCACTCTGCCGTAAGAGGACCATTACAGTGATCAACTCTGCTGTAAGAGGACCGTTACAGTGATCCACTCTGCCGTAAGAGGACCGTTACAGTGATCCACTCTGCCGTAAGAGGACCGTTACAGTGATCCACTCTGCCGTAAGAGGACCGTTACAGTGATCAACTCTGCCGTAAGAGGACCGTTACAGTGATCCACTCTGCTGTAAGAGGACCGTTACAGTGATCAACTCTGCTGTAAGAGGGCCGTTACAGTGATCCACTCTGCTGTAAGAGGACCGTTACAGTGATCAACTCTGCTGTAAGAGGACCGTTACAGTGATCCACTCTGCTGTAAGAGGACCGTTACAGTGATCCACTCTGCTGTAAGAGGACCGTTACAGTGATCCACTCTGCTGTAAGAGGACCGTTACAGTGATCCACTCTGCTGTAAGAGGGCCATTACAGTGATCCACTCTGCTGTAAGAGGACCATTACAGTGATCAACTCTGCTGTAAGAGGGCCGTTACAGTGATCCACTCTGCTGTAAGAGGACCGTTACAGTGATCCACTCTGCTGTAAGAGGACCGTTACAGTGATCCACTCTGCTGTAAATAGATTATTACAGTGTAGTGTACCAAGTCTCGGATCACACTACCCAGTATTCCAGACGGTGGGTTGCTTCAGGATGAGTCTGTGTGCACTTTGAAAGCTGTGTGGTCTACGCCCGGTTTAAACCGTGTGCTCCTCCAGCTTGCAGCGCTGTGAACACGTATTCGCTTCTCTGATGTGTTTTACTGCACTTGTGGTTATTTATAACTGTGAAGTGTCACCTTAGCTGTCACCTCTATCACAGAATTTCAGCAGAGCGAGATTAGGACTGAGCTTTCTTCCTGCGCGCGTTCGCATAATGAGTGACTCGGTATATACAGACGTGTTAATTCCACAGAAGGCGTA
>JAMWET010003591.1:0-40000 GCA_024036415.1 Prochilodus magdalenae | reverse complement strand
TTCGAGGTGGGTTCTCTTCAGTCCAGGGAGCTTGTTTACTATGCGAGGTGGGTTCTCCTCAGTCCAGGGAGCTTATATACTATTCGAGGTGGGTTCTCTTAAGTCCAGGGAGCTTATATACTATCCAGGGAGCTTATATATGATCTGAGGTGGGTTCTCTTCAGTCCAGGGAGCTTATATACTATCTCAGGTGGGTTCTCTTCAGTCCAGGGAGCTTATATACTATTCGAGGTGGGTTCTCTTCAGTCCAGGGAGCTTGTTTACTATTCGAGGTGGGTTCTCTTCAGTCCAGGGAGCTTGTTTACTATGCGAGGTGGGTTCTCCTCAGTCCAGGGAGCTTATATACAATCTGAGGTGGGTTCTCCTCAGTCCAATGAGCTTATATACTATCCGAGGTGGGTTCTCCTCAGTCCAGGGAGCTTATATACTATCCGAGGTGGGTTCTCCTCAGTCCAGGGAGCTTATATACTATCCGAGGTGGGTTCTCTTTAGTCCAGGGAGCTTATATATGATCCGAGGTAGGTTCTCCTCAGTCCAGGGAGCTTATATACTCTCCAAGGTGGGTTCTCTTAAGTCCAGGGAGCTTATATACTATCCAGGGAGCTTATATATGATCTGAGGTGGGTTCTCCCCAGTCCAGGGAGCTTATATACTATCCGAGGTTGGTTCTCTTCAGTCCAGGGAGCTTATATACTATCCGAGGTTGGTTCTCTTCAGTCCAGGGAGCTTATATACTATCCGAGGTTGGTTCTCTTCAGTCCAGGGAGCTTATATACTATTGGAGGGGGGTTCTTCTCAGTCCAGGAAGCTTGTATACTATCCAGAACCACCGGTAGACCTACATGTGTCGTCTAAAGTTGCTGATGCTAAAAGGAGTTTCCTCTGGGGACTGCTTAGCCTCACGATGCCTCACGTGTAATGCAGCGCGTTCATAGCCATGTCCTGTGGTAACTTTCTGTGGGGCAGCTCATAGAGGGGGATGTCTGGTTCCATTCACCACCACTGTGAACTGAAGTTGGATTAAACTCTGCAGCTTCCTCTAACAGCCCTCAGGATTACCGTGTTCACCTTATATTTGGAATTCCTCTTTAAGACGCGCTGCTTCATATTGAAAGTCACTTCTTGAACAGGAAATCTAGAAAGGAAACGTTGGTGCTTCTTGTATCGAGATTTCACCATGCTCCCTCAACCAGAGGAGGGGGGTTCCTCTTTTGAGCCTTGGTTCCTCTTCAGGTTTCTTCTTCGTGCTCCCTCCTACCTCAGGTTTCTAGTTGCTTGGGGCAATGTGAGCTTTTACGCTGTAGATGACGTAGACGTACCGTTTCCTGTACGGTGTCTGTTCTCAGCAGCACCTTATTTAACCAGTCACACCTCAGAAGCCTGGTTAGCCCAAAGGAGATCAAAGATATTCGGGACTGTGTGGGGCTCAGGGTGTTGGGCCCTGGTAGGTATTATAGGAATGCACAATATTAAGCTTAAGTTCTGGAAAATACACTCATCAATCAAAAAACAGCTGCACCCAGTAGGAGGTGTGGGAGTGCAGGTATGTTGGGAAGGAAGATAAAGGTGACCAGGATCAATAACTGATGATAAATTTAGACTGATATGATCAATATTTATTGAGCTACACATACAGAAGTCTGTCTCTCAGTATGGCGTCGGGCCGCCGTGTTCGCTAACCCAACACGCCAGACGTCTCGGTATGGAGCTGTAGAGGTTCCTAATGGAGTCCTGTGATAATCCATCCCATGCAGCTTGAACATCCTCACACAGTTCCTGCAGATGGTGTGGTAGGGGTGGAGGTGGAGGGACACCAGGCCTTCTGGACGTGTGACAGCAAACCGTTCATCTCGGTGCTGACCACGGTGCCTCCACACACGGATTCGTTGGGCGTCTCCACCAAGACTAAAGCGGGACTCGTCACTGAAGATGACCCGCTGCCATTCTGAGTCACTCCATGACAGTCTGGTACGACACCACTGCAGTCTTTGGTGACGGTGACGTGGTGTTAAGGACAGTCGTGGTAACGGTCTGTGTGCATGTAGTCCTGCGTGGTGCAGCCGTCTGCCGATGGTGCTGCACTAACAGGACGACTCATGGAGGGCTCTCTCTGTGTTTCATGTAGGTCTCCCAGATCCTTCATGTCACCGGTGCGTGCCTTCTTCTATTCACTGCCACCAACAGCATCACCATGACCGAAATTCCTATTTTCCCGCGTTTGCCGTCGTTCCTCCAGTCACGGCTGCGTGTTTAGTGTGTCGTTAGATATAGATATGTTAGAGAGATGGGTTTTGAATGGCCTCCTAAAGAGCTACAGTGGAACTGAAGCGAGAGATTTGCAGCCCCGGGTCTCAGGGGACAGTCTGCTCCATGCCAATGTCGCGGGTAGTCTCTCTCGAGAGTCCATGGCTATTACTGTAACCGTGTCTGACCGTCTCCTGTTCCCCTCACAGCTGAGCCAGTGGCCGCGGACCCTCACCTCCAAGTTCCAGTACAGTCTGTACCCGATCACCTTCTCTGTGGGAAACGCCGAGGAGTGGAAGAGGCTCTTCAAGCCGTGCGCTGCCCAGAGGCTCTTTCTTCCGGTAAGAGCTCTCCGTTATTCCCCATCCGTATCTCTTCACGCTGTATGGACAGGTGCGCTTACCTGGCGTCTTCCTCCCTCAGGTGATCCTGAAAGACGTGGACTCGTTACTGTACGTGGATACCGATGTGCTCTTTCTCCGGCCTATGGATGACATCTGGAAGTTCCTGAAGGCCTTCAACGGCACTCAGCTGGCAGCCATGGCTCCAGAGCATGAGATCCCCAAAATCGGCTGGTATAGCCGCTTCGCCAGGCACCCCTTCTATGGCGTCACTGGGGTCAACTCAGGGGTCATGCTGATGAACCTTACCCGGATTCGGAGCACCTTGTTCAAGGTGAGGGGTAGGGGATGGCTTTCCCAGGCTTCCTCGCTTTTGCTCAGTGTGTGACCTCACACATTTCTGATTATAGACCCCCACACTGCCCCCTACAGAGCTGTGATGGTGTGTCAAATACAGCTATGTATGGCGCTGCAGGGGTACCTACTGAAGTTAGCATGCTAACCAGCTAGCCCCGGCCCATCTTGTCTCGTAATACCGCTGTGTACCTGAAGAGGTGATAGTGAGTCACTGTAGCGCTGTATGAGTGGAATCGGTCCAACGTGAGAGGATGGAGAAGCAGCCCTGCTGCCCCGACCGCGTCTTCTAACCTCTTATCAGCCGTGGTGAAGGTGCTGGTCCCGGTTAGATCATTTTAGGGCAGGTAGCCAATGAGAGGAGCAGGAAACACAACGACGGCTGCAGCTCTTGGTTAGCGGCCGCCACTGTGCGCTCTCGGCACGTCGACCACGTTCTGCAGTAAACAGAAGGAGGGATATAAACAGAAGGAGGAGAAGAGTTAACACGGGTGCTCCTTTCCATCACTGGGGACGCCTCTGGAGAGGAAAGGGAGGAAGTCTGATGATCTCGGAACGTTTCTTCTAGACTGGTACGGAGCGTGGAGGGAGGACGCGGAAGGACTTGGCATTTACAGGAGAAGGAATCTGACCTGCTGGACTGGTCATCCTAAAAACTGCTGCTGTAAGTGGAGAAGTGGGATCCAGTGGCTGTTTCATGAGCACGTCATGGATATTTAGGATTCCTGACATTGTCCAGGTATCTCGGATCAAAGGAACCTGCACTTAGCATACCGTGTGAGAATATGGAATGCCTAGTGGTCATACAACAGCCGGACGTTCCTCGTCCCCTTCATCTGTTGTGAACAGGCACGTCTAAACAGCCATCCAATCGGCTGACATTCCCGGGGGCAGGGACAAAATTCCAGAGCTAGTCTATGGAAATGGGAATGGGCTTTGGCCGGATTCGGGGTCAGAAATGACTGACCTCTGTTGAGGAGCTTCTTTAATTCGAGGCTATTTATGAATCAGTGTAGCCGCCTCTGGCCAGGACATCGTTGATGGCAGCTGCGTGGGTGCGGTGACGATGGGCTGGTGATAATTCGGTTAAGGGCGGGAGTAATGCTGGAAAATGTTACCCGGGAAGGGTCATGTGACTATTTTTAACGTGGCTGGTGGAGGGGGAGGGGCTGTTTTTCCTAATCGAGCTCTGCACCGGAGCGTTCACTGTGCGCGTCCTTTGTGGTTTGTTGCCTGTGACAGCCGCCCGAGGCTTTAGCCCTCACATGTCCTTGAGATTTCTGCTCACATGACCCCTGTTAACCGGCGCGGGCTCCGAGAGCCTTTAAGAGCAGCTGCTGCAGATTGAAGTCTGCTGATTGCGCTCTGGAGTGCCTACGTGGGTGTCTCCAGTTTGAATTAGCATAATTTTGAAACCCACAAAGAGCCGTGATTTCAAACCTGGGTGCTTTTTTTTTCAGAAGACCTTGGGAAAGAAAAAAAACGAGTAGGAAACTTCTTCTGAAGGGGGGAGGGAGAGGGGCCTGTCGTTTCTGAATGAACAGATGTCTGAAAGCGAGCCGCCAGCCTCGGCCTCCAGGAAAATAACCTGCCACTCTTGATTTTACAGAACAGCATGATCGCTAGCGGCCTGTCATGGGAGGACTTGCTTCATCCGCTCTACCAGAAATACAAGAATCACATCACATGGGGAGACCAGGACCTCCTGAACATTATTTTCCACTACAACCCAGGTACCTGACGCTCATCTCTCTGGACTAAACTCTAATGGACTGTAAACCCTCCGGGTGACGTGTGATCATGAAACTAGAATCACTCGCTGTCTATCTTACCAGCTCCACTGACCATACAGGACACTCTGTAGGTGTACAGGTCCAGACTGTAGTCCATCTGTTTCTCTGTATACTGTATTACCCTGTTCTTCAATGGGCAGGACCCCCACAGGACCACCACAGAGCAGGTACGATGTGGGTGGTGGATCATTCTCAGCACTGCAGGGACTGTGGTGGTGGTGTGTTGGTGTGTGTGGTGCTGGTGTGAGTGGATCAGACACAGCAGCGCTGCTGGACACCTCAGTGTCACTGCTGGACTGAGAACCGTCCACCAACCAACACTGTCCAGCCAGCAGCGTGTGTTATTATACTGTATATAGGCAATGAGTGTATATAAGCTCACCTGACAAAACTCTTGAGTCCCCTGTGACTGATCCGTACCTTATACCGTGTAACTCCTCCTCCAGCACCAGTTTCTGGATGTAGCCACATCAGTGTTCAGACACTCTTACATCAGAGAACTGGTCAGGTGGTCCAGATGTGGTGGATGCCTTCCCTGGCACAGTTCCGAGGAGAATTCCCTGTAGACTGGGATTGTATCCACTGCTGGTAGACCCGTACGACCGTACGCTTCCACACACCTGCAGATTCAGCTACTTCCTTCACACTATGGTCTTTGGCCACGCCCACATGCAGTCCCTCCTTTTAGCCAGTCATTAACATCTGCTCTGGAGCGTTTACCACACATGGAATGAGACATTCCCTGCACTGTAGCACCTCTTCCCAATCTATGGGTCCCCGTCACTCACAACCCACAGGGATTTATAGCTCAATCATTCTTGTGCAGTTACTACCAGCGTAAACATTCAAGGTGACTAGTTTTTTGTCTGAGGAGCTTATATACATATATATCATCTACACAGTCAGGGGGTCATCCTGTTAGTGCAGCACCATCGGCAGACGGCTGCACCACGCAGGACTACATGCACACAGACCGTTACCACGACTGTCCTTAACACCACGTCACCGTCACCAAACACTGCAGTGGTGTCGTACCAGACTGTCATGGAGAGACTCAGAATGGCAGCGGGTCATCTTCAGTGACGAGTCCCGCTTTAGTCTTGGTGGAGACGCCCAACGAGTCCGTGTGTGGAGGCACCGTGGTCAGCACCAAGATGAACGGTTGGTCGTCACACGTCCAGAAGACCTGGTGTCCCTCCACCTCCACCCCTACCGCACCATCTGCAGGAACTGTGTGAGGATGTTCAAGCTGCATGGGATGGATTATCACAGGACACCATTAGGAACCTCTACAGCTCCATACCGAGACGTCTGGCGTGTTGGGTTAGCGAACACGGCGGCCCGACGCCATACTGAGAGACAGACTTCTGTATGTGTAGCTCAATTAATATTGATCATATCAGTCTAAATTTATCATCAGTTATTGATCCTGGTCACCTTTATCCTCCTTCCCAACACACCTGCACTCCCACACCTCCTTCTGGGTGCAGCTGTTCTTTACACCATGAGTGTATATATCTCTATAAATGATGGTTTGGTGTATATAGTAATATATAAGCTCTATATATTTAATTGTATGTAATCTTCTGTTGTAGATGGTCTACATATACACACATGGAACCAAACCAGCCAGTCCGAACAAGCCGAATTCACAAACGACTAATACATCCGTATATGTGTGCATGTATAACACGCATTGTCAGCGTCCAAGTCAAGCTAACGCGCCTGCTTATCACATCCATTACACACATTCCTGAACGCTTGTCATCCTGCCTCTTTTCCCTTGTACACGTTCCAGAACAGCCGTCAAACAAACACAGCCCGTGCCAAGTCTCCTTCATCGCCTCGAGCACTTAATCCCCACACCTGGCTCAGAGTTTGTCACAGCCGCTCCGGGCTAGCGCAGTGTTTACCTACGCACCCAGGACTGCTCTTTCATCCGGCAAATCCTGATCAGGCTGCCTTGGCTGCTTCCAGTCGGGAAGAGGACGGCGGGGATAAAAAAGTGGCTCCTGTTATATCTGCGCCATCGCATTGATTTTCTGACAGGGGTCGAAGGGGATGAGACACGCTAGTGTAGTCCAGCGAAGCTCGCTGCAGACCTCGGCTAACGGAGCCTGAGCTTTGAAGTTGCCCTATAAAGCCCAACCTGTGAGCTTTCAGCGGAATGATCTCCCAGTGTCTTATGGAACCAGGGTCAGCCAGGCGTGCAAGGCAGGAGCTTACTTCACCTTCGAGGGGCGGAGGGAGGCTGTGTAAGTACCTGCTCCAGTGAGGCGAGACCTAATCTGATTCAGATAATTACACAGCCAGTTATAATACCAGGTGCTTATTAAGGACATCCATCAAATTGGGTGAGGTGGTGCTGCGTAAGGAGGAAAACACAAAACTCCTGCAGACGAGCCGTAACCTTACCCTTACTGTTCACAGATCAACGCTGTGTCCACTTACCGTCCGCTCTATTAGACACTCCTACCTTGCTGGTCCACCTTGTAGATGGACAGTCAGAGACGATAACTCATCTGCTGCTGCACAGTGCAGTGTTGGTCATCCTCTAGTCCTTCATCAGTGGACACAGGACGCTGTCCTACGGGACGCTGGCGGATAGGACGCTGCCCACAAGAATGCTGCCCACAAGAATGCTGCCCACAGGACGCTGCCCACAGGACGCTGCCCACAGGATGCTGCCCACAGGATGCTGCCCACAGGACGCTGCCCACAGGATGCTGCCCACAGGATGCTGCCCACAAGAATGCTGCCCACAGGACGCTGCCCACAAGAATGCTGCCCACAGGACGCTGCCCACAAGAATGCTGCCCACAGGATGCCGCCCACAAGATTGCTGCCCGCAGGACGCTGCCCACAGGATGCTGCCCGCAGGATGTCACCCACATGATACTGCCCATGGGACACTGCCCACAGGATTCTACCCACAGGACGCTACCTTAAAGAACACCAGCCACAAGACGCCACCCACAGGACACTGCCCACGGGATGGTGTCCATGGGACGCTGCCCACAAGAATGCTGCCCACGGGACACTGCCCACAAGAATGCTGCCCACGGGTCACTGCCCACAAGAATGCTGCCCATGTGACACCGCCCACTGGATGGATAGTTTTAGTTGGTGGACGGTTCTCAGTCCAGCAGTGACACTGAAATGTCCAGCAGCACTGCTGTGTCTGATCCACCCACACCAGCACCACCCACACTAACCCACCACCACCACGTCAGTGTCACTGCAGTGCTGAGAATGATCCACCACCCACATCATACCTGCTCTGTGGTGGTCCTGGGGGTCCTGACCATTGAAGAACAGGGTAATACAGTACACAGAGAAACAGATGGACTACAGTCTGGACCTGTACACCTACAGAGTGTCCTGTATGGTCAGTGGAGCTGATAAAGGATGTGTAGCTGGTGTAGTATCCAGAGGATGCGTATGTTATATGTCATGTGTTTACGCATTGGCTGTATAGACGATGTTTACACTCATCAGTCCAGATATGATGTATCATATATACACTCACTGGTTGGAACATGCAGACAACGTTGCTGTCACTGGGGTTCACTCTGTGGCGGTCACATGATCTTCATGTTAAGGTTTTACTGAGTTACTGACCCAGTAGATGCGTTCTGATGATGACGTTTTTGTCCCCTTATGTAATTATCCCAGGGCATGGTATATAACTCGCTGTGTTTGGTCCCTCTGCAGAATGCCTGTATACGTTTCCCTGCCAGTGGAACTACAGGCCCGATCACTGCATGTACGGCAGCAACTGTAAGGGGGCGGAGGAAGAGGGCGTGTCCATTCTTCACGGCAACCGTGGTGTTTACCATGACGACAAGCAGCCAGCTTTCAAAGTGGTGTATGATGCCATACATGATGTAAGTAACCTCTGAACCCCTCATATATCAAACAGGACTGGTGCTGCTCTGACGTCAGCGCCATGTAGGTCCATGTGCTGAACGTATTGTATCATCGCTGCCCAAAGAAAAACACGTATCTCCATTTTTGTTGATTTTTACTTTTATGCCTCATTTGATCACATGAGCTGCTGTTTACACTGTGTGGAACTTTCATGAAGAATGGACCAACAGAAATGGCCCAAAGCGGCTTGGGAAGACGTCCGGTTCCATTGACTTCCAGTCAAATGAAATGAGGTTTTTGGCCTCTCCTGTAAAGTTGCCATTTCGGGGATTCGTGTTTTTCGACAGCGACGATATCATAACAGCTCTGTGTGTATTTCCGTATATGGAGTGGGCGTGTTTTTAGACCAATGTTTACATACCACTTTAACCATCAGAGGTTGGTGATGTCAACCAATCAGTGGTCGTGTTTCTGACTTGACCAATCAGAGGCCACGTTCTTGACTCGACCAATCAGAGGCTGCATTCCTGACTTGACCCATACAAGGCTGCGTTCCTGACCTGACCAATCGGAGGCTGCGTTCCTCTGATCTCTCCAATAAAAGACAGCGCAGCTTAAGGCAGGATTACAGAGCTTCTGATCTCGGGACTAATCAGGGCTGCTTCCTGAACTCGGATTACATCGTCGGAGAAGCCCTGATTTCCTGAGAACGATACATAAATCAACTGCGTTCCCGGGCGAAACTCAGCTGGTCTCTAGTGTGCGGGCCATAACCTCCGGGCGCAAACCAGCTAGGTCTCGTTGCACCCAAGATTCCCCGTTAGTCTTTTATGCAAGACACCTTTTGATGTTGATCCCAACATCATCAACCTCCAACTGGTCTACAACACCGGTGCCAATCACTGCCCACTCCTTATATGGAAACACAGCTGCTAAAACTGGAAAATTGCTCATATATATACATACATATACGCAGGTGATGAACTGGAGACACAGGGCAGGGAACCTACGGTGGAGCTGATGCTGATGCTCAGGTGCCTCTAGCTGCTCTGGGGGATCCCATGTGATCACTCTGGAGAAATGTCATTCCTGTCCTTAACAAAGGAGAGAGAGAGAGAGAGAGAGAGAGAGAGAGAGAGAGAGAGAGAGAGAGGGAGAGAGAGAGGGAGAGAGAGAGGGAGAGAGGGGGGAGAGAGAGGGAGAGAGGGGGGAGAGAGAGGGAGAGAGGGGAGAGAGAGAGAGAGAGAGAAGAGGGGGGGAGAGAGAGAGAGAGAGAGAGAGAGAGAGAGAGGAGGGGGGAGAGAGAGAGAGAGAGAGGAGAGGGAGGAGAGAGAGAGGAAGAGAGAGAAGAGAGAGAGGAGAGGGGGGAGAGAGAGAGGAAGAGAGAGGAGAGAGGGAGAGAGAAGAGAGAGAGGGAGAGAGAGAGAGAGAGAGAGAGAGAGAGAGAGAGAGAGAGGAGAGGGAGGAGAGAGAGAGAGAGAGAGAGAGAGAGAGGAGAGGGTAGAGAGAGAGAGGGAGAGAGGGAAGAGAGAGAGGAGAGGGGAGAGAGAGGGAGAGAGAGGGAGAGAGAGAGAGAGAGGAGGGGAGAGAGGGGCAGAGAGAGAGGGAGAGAGGGGAGAGAGAGGGGGGTGAGAGAAGAGAGAGAGAGAGAGGAGAGGGGGGAGAGAGAGAGGGAGAGAGAGGGAAGAGGGAGAGAGAGGGGAGAGAGAGAGAGAGGAGGGGAGAGAGGGGCAGAGAGAGAGGGAGAGAGAGAGGGAGAGAGGGGGGAGAGAGAGTGAGAGGGAGAGAGATAGAGGAGAGAGGGAGAGAGGGGGAGAGGGGGAGAGCGATAGAGAGGGGAGAGAGAGAGAGGAGAGGGTATAGAGAGAGAGAGAGAGAGGGGAGAGAGAGACATTGTAACTTGTTGTATGAATTGAGTGCGTGGAGTCCTGGAGAGAATTCCTCTTCGCTGGTAGCCCCTCAGTGTTAACGATATAACGTGCTTGTGCAGAGTTGAGTTTATAGAAAGGGACCAGGTGAACCAAAACAAGGACAAAATGACTTAGAGGCTCAAGCTCTATTATTTCTCATATGGGCCCTTTAATACAGTATGGGCCCTTTAATGCCGGATGATCTGGTTCCTACAGACGTTTCATAGTACATGTCATGTAGGAAAAGTCTGTACCGTTGGCCGGAAAACGGGGAAACCCCTTTTTCATATCGCAGCTTGAGCCGAAAGTCGTCTCTACGTTCTCTTTGAAGAGTTTCATACCAGAGAGCCATCTTTCAGCAGGAAGCCCTCCGTCAAGCAGAGCTCTGCGCCCCCTCTGCTGTTCAGAAGCTGATATGGAAAGTTTGAACATGCCTGTATTTCACCGCCTCTCTTTTTCCTTTTACAGTACCCTTTCGGGGAAAACGTGTTCCAGTCCTTGTTCTACCCTCTCCAGACCAAATTCCTGGACACGGTCAACACGCTGTGCGGCAGGATTCCCCAGGTGTTCCTCAAGCAGATCGAGAAGACCATGAAGGCGGTTTTCGAGCAGAAAGTCGTGCGCCATGCTCGAGCGCCGCACAGGCAGCGGCGCTGAAGTGCTCGGAGAGCTGCGGCGTAGGAACGCAAGACGTGCGATGCCGAGTACTCGACCTGGTGTGGCCTCCGGACCAGCATCCTCTGCCTGGAGAGCGTGAAGGGATTCTTCTCGGATGGACCGAAGTGGCTTTTGTTGAATAACCGGCAGCTTGACTCCGGAGTCGGTCTCCACAGAGCCGTACCACCAAAGAACGGCTCGAGGCCTCTAGCGGGAAGATGACAGGTGAGGAGGACGTGAACTGGACCTGTGGTCGAGTAAAGGAACTCGCCGGAATGCAGACGGAGAGTGGAGCGAACGTCTGAGAGGGTGATTTCTACCGGAAGCCTTTTTCCACATACGGTTTGCACACGCTGTGGTTTCAAAGATGAGGAGAACTAGCCATGCGGACCGGAGAACCGGTCAGGCGGGGTCAGTGGACGCTGCTGCTGCACTTCAATGTGGGAGTGTTGGGACCTAGAGTTCCCGAAGAAGACAAATGCGTCCCTGTCACCATGGTCACTGGGAGACTGTGAATCAGGGGTGTCCTTCAAGCCAGCGCTGCAGAGTTCATCGTTTCCTCTCGTCTGATTCAACTCATCAGCTACCTTCCGCCCTTTCAAACTAATTAGATCATTATTATTATTAATATTAATATTATAATAGTGATATAATAATTTTGCTTAATTGCTTAAAGTGCTAGAGACTGTCTACATACTTAAAGGTTCAACATTGAGCATTTCTGAATCAAACAAATCCCACTGATAGTTTAAAGTGGTGGTGAATGGAACCAGACGTCCACCTCTAAAAGCTCCTCTAACAGGAGGTGGAGGTGTGGGAGTGCGGTGCTGTTGAGAAGGAGGATAAAGGTGACCAGGATCAATAACTGATGATAAGTTTAGACTGATATGATCAATATTTATTGAGCTACACATACAGAAGTCTGTCTCTCAGTATGGTGTTGGGCCGCCGTGTTCGCTAACCCAACACGCCAGACGTCTCGGTATGGAGCTGTAGAGGTTCCTAATGGTGTCCTGTGATAATCCATCCCATGCAGCTTGAACATCCTCACACAGCTCCTGCAGATGGTGCGGTAGGGGTGGAGGTGGAGGGACACCAGGCCTTCTGGACGTCTGAGGTCAAACTGTTCGTCTCGGTGCTGACCACGGTGCCTCCACACACGGATTCGTTGGGCGTCTCCACCAAGACTAAAGCGGGACTCGTCACTGAAGATGACTCGCTGCCATTCTGAGTCACTCCATGACAGTCTGGTACGACACCACTGCAGTGTTTGGTGACGGTGCCGTGGGGTTAAGGACAGTCGTGGTAACGGTCTGTGTGCATGTAGTCCTGCGTGGTGCAGCCGTCTGCCGATGGTGCTGCACTAACAGGATGACTCATGGAGGACACCACTGCTCGCTGGATGTCTGTAATGGTGGCTGTTGGGTCAGTCAGGTACAGAGATGAGACCCCTCCTTGCTTACCTCACCTGAATCATTCGGGTCAGATTGGTCCCTGTTTTACCGTCACCAGAATTCCATATTTGTGTGGTTCACTGGTGGTTTAATAGCATGTCTACATGTGTGCGGTAGACATGGTGACGCCTGGTTCCCATCACCACCGCTTCAAAGAACATCTGGGTCTGTACAATCAACCATTTCACACCAAGCCAGTTCAGGGGGTGCCATATTGGCTGGCTGCTCCAGTGTTGGCTGGCTGCTCACTCTCCCACCATAGCAGTGCTGATGCTTCAGTGGTATCAGTGTTTGGTTGAGCAGTTCCTCTTCTGGAGATGCTCCTTCCGTGTTTGGTAGACGTTCCACACATTACCTGAGATCTTACTCATCGTCTCCTTTCAGTCTTCAGTCTGAGTAATGAGTAATAACCCCTCCGGGTTTAGATAGATGACCTTTCAGATTTTTTCCAAGGTACCCAGGGCATACCAAGGTACACCAGTCTCCTACAGCGCCACCCAGAGGCAGACCAGAGCTTTATCACAACTTAGTTGAGAATACCAAAGACTGAAGTTTGCTGATTGGTGGGTGAAGCAGCTGAACGATGTCCCTCCCGGATCCCCGTCTTTGCCCTTAGCCCCCATAGTTTTAATTCAGCAACACTCAAGAGGGGTTCAGGAGGTCAATTAGGGGTTCCTATATGTCACATCCTGCCACCAAACCACTTGGGACTTGGGAAATTTGGTGGATGGCTTCCCTGGCACAATTCCGAGGGGAATTCCCAGTGGACTGGGATTTTATCCACTGCTAGTAGTGTATGACCCATATGCGGTACGCTTCCATACACCTCTTTGGCACGCCCAAATGCAGTCACCCCTTTTAGCCAATCATTAACATCTGCTTTGGAGGCACATATTTGTAACATATTACTATATATTGAGGCCACAAATTAATATACTGAGGTACTGTTACTACCTCGAGGCCATAATTGACTCAATCGAGGCCACAAGTTACTATACAGAGGTCACAGATTACTATATTGAGACCACGAGTTCCTATATAGTCACAGATTACTATGCTGAGGCCACAAGTTACTATATAGAGGGCACAAGTTACTATAATGAGGCTATGAGTTATAATCTTGAAACCACAAGTTACTATATTAAGACCATGAACTGCCACACTGAAGCCACCGATTGCTATATATAAAATTAAATTAGTATATTGAGGTCACAAATTGCTATACTCTGGCCATGAGTTACTATACTGAGACCACGAGTTACTATACTAAGGGCACAAGTAACTATATTGAGGCCACAAATTAATATACTGAGGCCTCAAGTTACTACCTTGAGGCCATAATTGACTCAACCGAGGCCACACGTTACTATACAGAGGTCGGAAATGACTATAATGAGGCCAGGAGTTACTATACTGAGAGCACAAGTTACTATAATGAGGCCAGGAGTTACTATACTGAGAGCACAAGTTACTATAATGAGGCCATGAGTTATTATCACAAATCAGAAATTTTGGAAAAGTGGTGGAATTGCCCTTCCATCCCAAACAGTGGATGCTGTGGGACTGTAATGAGGTACAGAGGCCTCATGAAGCTGCTTTACTTCATATCTGCCAACCATCAAACCGTGTTCACAGCCTTACGGAATGCCGATCACATCCCGGAAAACTGTATCCATGTGCTCATCTCCGCTATCGCTTGGCATTGTATTCACACCTATATATGGATTATGCTCTTCTGTGGTTTTATATTCAGTTTGTGTTATTATTTTCACTGATGATACGAGTGGAAGCGCTGTACATAATTTCATATTGTGGAAATCAGCACAGTGTGCTTTGTTTTGTTTACTTGTTGTTTGTTTGTTTGTTTGTTTGTTTGTGTGTGTGTGTGTGTTTGTGTGTGTGTGTGTGTGTGTGTGTGTGTGTGTGAGACCATCATCATCTCAGTGCTGAGCGAAATGTGATCAGCTGGAAACACGTACAGACACTCGCACTACGTTGTCTTGTCTCGGAGACGTATATCTGAGCCGAATGTGGTTTTGTATCTCGCTCAGAGTTCATGCATGACAGACATTTAATAAATAAATATTCATAAAAGTAAAGCTCATTCTTTCCAGGCAGTTCATGTCATCATTTTTAGAGAGTGTCACGTTCTGGAGAATTCTGGAAATTATTATTATTATTATTATTATTATTAATTATTATTATTATTGTTGTTGTTGTTTTGTTGTTGTTGTTAATTTATAAATATTATATATTATTTATCTTATTAATAATATATATATATATTGTTATTATTATTATTATTATTATTATTATTATTGTTGTTGTTAATTTATAAATATTATATATTATTTATCTTATTAATAATATATATATGCTATTATTATTATTATTATTATTATTATTATTATTATTAGCTCACCAGACAAAAAATGAGTCCCCTGTGACTGAAACATACCTACTAATGTGGAACACCTCCACAAGCACCAATAGTAGTCCACATCAGTGTTCAGACACTCTTACATCAGAGAACTGGTCAGTTGGTCCAGATTTGGTGGACGCCTTCCCTGGCACAATTCCGAGGAGAATTCCCTGTAGACTGGGATTTTATCCACTGCTGGTAGACCCGTATGACCGTACGCTTCCATACACCTGCAGATTCAGCTACTTCCTTCACACTATGGTCTTTGGCCACGCCCAAATGCCGTCACTCCTTTTAGCCAATCAAAAAATTAATAAACGGAGGCCACAAGTTACTATATAGAGAGCACAAATGACCAAATGTGCCATGAGTTATAATCTTAAAACCACAAGTTACTCTATTAAGACCATGCACTACCACACTGATGCCACCGGTTGTTATATGGAGGTCACAAATTACTGAATAGAGGCCCAACATACTATATTGAGAGCACAAATTTATATATTGTGGCCCTGAATTATTATAATGAGGCCACAAATAAATACATTCAGGCCACAACTTACTAAACTGAGAGCACAAATTGCCACACTGAAGCCACAGGTTCCTATAAGGATACCACAGATTCTATACTGAGGCCACAAATTACTTTACTGAGGCCATGAGTTACTATATTCACGCCATAAGTCACTATGTAAAGGCCACAAGTTACTATAAGGAGACCACAAGTTACGATATTGAGGAGAGAATATAGTGAGGCCAGAAATTTGTGTATTGAGGCCACAGGTTACAATCCTGAGGGCACAGATTAATATACTGAGGCCATGAATGAATATACTGAGGGCACGTGTTAAAAGAAACAGCTCGTGGTCTCTAAATATTAATTTGTGGGCACGTCTTAGCACGATAAGCATCATGTCACGTGGTTCTCCCTCCTGGTCCCAGATCAGAGTAAGGGGATTGGGAACTGCTCCGTTATAAACAGGACCATCAATTACCCTGCCTCGGTGTTACACCACCACGTTATACAACTCTCCTCCGAGCACAGCAACACCGGCGGCGGCGGCGCGCGGCAGCGGCAGCCGGTCTCGGCCCGTGACGTCACGAGCGCCATATTGAAATATTTTCCTTTTCCTCTTTTTCCTTCCTCCGTTATCCGAACAGCGGCGGGCGGCACTCCGGCTCCTTCTGGATCCAGAAGCTCACACCTCGCAGACATGGAGATCGACACTCTCCTCGAAGCTCTGAAAGGTCCTGCCCGTTTATCCGTGGGTCGTTTCTGGTAGCGTTAGCGAGAGAGGCGCTGTTAGATGGAGTTAGCTAGCTAGCGGCTAGCGTTAGCGGGATGGCTAACTGGAGTAGCTTGTTCTCTGTTCGTCTCCAGGCTTTACTTTGTTCCGAAACTCGCGGCTGTTTATGTGTCGGACTCGGGCTAGTCTTGTGGGTTTAGACAGTAGGCCTGTGGGCTAACTCGAGCTGTGTAGGTAACCTACTAGTCTGAGTACAGCGAGTTTTCGGAGCTAGCTGCTAACGTTAGCGAGGTAGCTAAGTGAAGTAGCTTGTTCTCTTTCAGCTCTTAGACTCTTAGCTCTTAGTTTTGTGGCTTTGTCTGGAATGGACGTTGTTTATCTGTTGCTTATTGTCCCGGACTCCGACTCTGGGCTTTTAGTAAGGAACTGTATTGTGGATTTAGACCTCTAGCCTGTGTGCTAACTCTTGTTAGCCGTGTAGCTAACCATACCAGCCTGAGGAAAGCGAGTTCTCAGAGCTAGCGAGTTAGCCTACTAGCTTCACGAAAGTTGAGTTCATCAAATTGAGACTATGCCAGCTAAAATTGCCCACTTGGGGTCTATAAGCCTTAATTTATTATATATTGATAGAATTCTTTTTATGCTGTTCTGTCCATTTTATAGCCTTACTTGTTTTTCTAGTTCTCTTTCTAAGTCATAGAATTAAAGATTGAGTTTATGGTTCTTTGCCCTAAAGACTAATGTATGTAAATAACCTCTGTTCTGATTGGTCATCCTGAAGTAGGTACTACCTAGTTCCATCTACTCAGGTACATGTAGTTCAGTAAAGTACTGAGTATTTACTAATAGTACTACTGTTACTCCATCTCCCGTATATCCGTGAGTAAAGTAATCTACCTCGTGCTCACTTACGCTTCACAGCTTCACGTTTACTCACCAATTCCTGATTAATATCAGTCTGTTTTGGGGTTGATGAGATCGTCGCTGCTCTGTGATTGACCATGTCTCTGAATTCGAGGCTTTGGTATTTTATTTTAAACTATAATAATGATGGAGCCATACTGTGTGCTGGAATTACTGAGAAACTCACTCGGTATGTAAGTATTCCTAAACTGGGACTTTAGTACTTTTACTTGAGTCCTTTTACTTTAAAGGTACTTTCTCTTGTGTCAGTATTTTACCAGAGTATCAGTACTTGAACTTGAGTATTGGTATTTGTACTCCACCCGTCTCAGAGTTAAGCTGATGTAGGCGGGATGTGTGAGGATGCATTAGTTGATATGACGTCACAAATATAACGGTCTGGTTCTTTGGGTTCCGTAGACGGGCCAGGGAATGAGGGGAACGGACTGAAGCTTTTCTCCATGCTACATCAAATTCTCCTAATTAAACGAAATGGGAATATGGTGTTTGGCCATGATATCGACCCTTTAAAGTGGAGCCATAGGACTTTTTATTCCCAGTGTTTTATTCCCATTTGGTGTTTCCGTGCGCTACTGTTGTGGGAAGACGTGATGGCGTAGGTTCTGTGTTTAGGAGCTGCAGGGATGCGCCGAGACTGTGAGAGTTAACCGGGTTTCTGTTTTAATTTGAATTAACTAGACCGACAGTTACCATTTTTTTTGTGGCTGTGTTGGTCGCAGCATCCGAGTCGGAAGCCAGAATGAGCAGTAGCCCACCCAGGGTGTTCTAAAAATCTGTGCCACCCTGATGACCTTCATCTGGGAACCTGAACACACCAGACAGTTCTTGGAGCATGTTGTGCAGAGCCAGGCTTGTACATGCTTTGGATTCGGCATGTCGACAGCAAGCCTCGGACAGCTATGTGCCGTAATCGGAGCATCCGCAGGGCCGGTCGTATGGAATTGCCATTGTATTATAGGAGCTGGCCGCTTGTGCAGAGTCGTGGGTGGAAGGTGTGGCATAAGTGTATGGCCAGCTCAGTGTTGTGGATTCGCTGTGTGCCGAGCAGTAAGGTCAGGTGGAACGGAATTGTGTCTTACAGCTTGGAGCCTCATCATGTAGCCTTAGAACCTATTTCTGTCAGTGCAGTTTCAGTGGTGTTCTGAATTTTCCACTTCGTCCTCATCCATTTGCATTATTTGCGTGTATTTTGGAATTTCTGCGTTTTCCATAAGGCCGCTGTAAATTGATGGATGCTAAACCTGCTGTCGATCTTATCTTAGCCTGTTCAGAGTGTCTTGGTGAGTTGAGAGCCCGTTTAGGTTACGAGCACTTGTTTAGAAGCTGGTTCCATCTTTGACAGCGTCTACAGCGTTGAGTACCTGCCTGCGGCCGGCGGCTTTAATAACCATCCAATTAAAATCTATTCCTCAGAAAGCTGTAATGAAAGTGTGCAGCTGAAACTAAGCCTGCTCTCCTGATGTTCCCTCAGATTTTGACAAGAAAGGAAAAAAAGAAGTCTCTCCCGTGCTGGACCAGTTCCTGTGCCATGTGGCGAAGACCGGTGAAACCATGTGAGTAACGTGTGGGAGGTGTCTTAACTTCAGGGCGGTAAGGCAAACCGTGACATCCTGATATTTTACACCACCCCAGGGTACAAAGGTAGCACAGTGCACTTTGAACCTGACAGATTTTGAGTTTCAGTTTCTTCAGTTTGACCTTTTGAACCATCCATGGCTGCCAAACTGGGACTCTGCGACTGGAGCTTTTTAATTCAGATACGTTACGGTGGCTTCTGTCTTGGCCCCAAACTGCCGCTTCCAAATTCTGTCATGCCGTGTACACCAAGGCCCAGTCCCGTTTCACCCCTTGCCCCAACACTTGGCCCTACCCCTAGAGGTAGAGGTGTCCCGATTGGTGCTGAGGTGAAGTGTTAGGGCTACATGGCCCTTCGAACAGAGATTTTTCAGAGACGCACTCCAAACGGGACATCGAGAGAATTCCAAGAATGCCCTGCCCTCGCCAAGATGGCTGCACAAGTGACCATAGAGCTCCATTTATATGTATGTTAAAGCCGCTGTACTGTAAGATCACCACTGTGAAATCATTTCATGGTCATTTTCCACCTCCACCTTAAATGGTGCAGTAGTTACGTTGTGGTGCCTGACCCATTTAAGGTGGAATGGGGAAATTCGATCATGAAGCTGGAGATTAAAAAGCTCAGTTCAGCTTCAGTTCACTGAAGAATTCTTGGTGGTAACGATAAATAATCCCCCTAACCACACACACACACACACTCACACACACCCTTTGAAGTCATATGGTGCCCTAAATGTGTTTAAGCAGTGAGGAGCTGAACTCCACCCTCCTCTGCTGGCACTGCAGACCAGCAGGGTTGCCTACAGAGCACCGCTAGCAGCCTGTTGACGAAGTCATGTGGTTTCTGTTTGAGCTCTTTATTGGGTGACTCGTTTGATTGATTGATTGATTGATTGATTGATTGATTGATTTTTGTCTGTTTGCTGCAGACAAAACCTGATGACGTATCCGGTTCTTGAAGGGTTGTAAAATTTCATAGGGGGTGAGATTTCAACCACTACCCCACTAACTCAGTTTCAAAGGGGAGGGTTACACTCGAAAAACAAGAGGTAGGGGTAAATATAAGAGAAGGGACTGCAAACAAAACTCGTCTTAGATGAGACAAGCTCAGTAATACCAGTAACATTAGCACTCTGTGTTCTATCGTTTCTCTGTGGGACTCTCGGGTCCCACCACAATATCTTTACGTTCTAATGAATCAATAAGAAAGTGATAGTCATTCTAAGTAGTAGCGGGGAAGCCAATCCTTTGAACAACACATGAACTGTATGATTGTGCTACATAACTGGCGGGGCCTGTCTGCCTCAGCCGTGGACAGTGCTGTAAAGAAACCCAGTACACCACTATTAAGCCTGCTAAAGGGAATCCAGCCCCCGTTTCAGTCCTGATTATTTCAGGAGATCATTTATTTGTGAATAGAGCATCCTTAATCTTCATATGAGGCGGTGGTGTTAAGGTAGAGGCAGGCAGTGGCGGTTGAGGGTAGAGACAGGCGGAGGTGGGCGGTGACGGATGAGGTGGAGGCAGTAGTGTGGAGGTTGAGGGTCGAGGCAGACAGTGGTGGGTGATTGAGAGTAGTGGTGGCTGGTTGGGGCAGAGGTGGGTGGTGACGGATGAGGTAGAAGCAGTAGTGTTAAGGTTGAGGCAGGCAGAGGCGGTTGAGGGTAGAGTCAGTCAGAGGTGTGCCGTTCAGGCAGAGGTGGGCGATGACGGATGAGGTAGAGGCAGTAGTGTTGAGACCGAGGTGGGCAGTGTAGATTAAGGGTAGAGGCAGACAGTGGTGGGTGATTGAGAGTAGCGGTGGGCAGTTGGGGCAGAGGTGGGTGGTGACGGATGAGGTAGAAGCAATAGTGTGGAGGCCGAGGTGGGCAGTGGTGGGTGGTTGGGGCAGAGGTGGGCGGTGACGGATGAGGTAGAAGCAGTAGTGTTGAGGACGAGGTGGGCGGTGTAGGTTAAGAGTAGAGGCAGACAGTGGTGGGTGATTGAGAGTAGTGGTGGCTGGTTGGGGCAGAGGTGGGCGGTGACGGATGAGGTAGAAGCAGTAGTGTTAAGGTTGAGGTAGGCAGTGGTGGTTGAGGGTAGAGTCAGGCAGAGGTGGGCGGTGACGGATGAGGTAGAGGCAGTAGTGTTGAGGACGAGGTGGGCGGTGTAGGTTAAGAGTAGAGGCAGACAGTGGTGGGTGATTGAGAGTAGTGGTGGCTGGTTGGGGCAGAGGTGGGCGGTGACGGATGAGGTAGAAGCAGTAGTGTTAAGGTTGAGGTAGGCAGTGGTGGTTGAGGGTAGAGTCAGGCAGAGGTGGGCGGTGACGTATGAGGTAGCGGCAGTAGTGTGGAGGTTGAGGGCCGAGGCAGACAGTGGTGGGTGATTGAGAGTAGTGGTGGGTGGTTGGGGCAGAGGTGGGCGGTGACTGATGAGGTAGAGGCAGTAGTGTTGAGGCCGAGGTGGGCGGTGTAGGTTAAGAGTAGAGGCAGACAGTGGTGGTTGATTGAGAGTAGTGGTGGGCGGTTGGGGCAGAGGTGGGCGGTGACGGATGAGGTAGAAGCAGTAGTGTTAAGGTTGAGGCAGTAGTGTTGAGGTGCTGGGTGCAGCAGTGTTAGTGTACAGGTACAGTGAAGAGACTGTGGTGTATAATCTGGCATGTGAGTGAAACCGGTGAACCCTTTGGAGGAACTGGAGTCCAGCAGATGATGTGACTGGTCAGCTGTTAATGAAGGTGATGGCCTGAGGAATGAAGCTGCTCCTGTGTCTGGTGGTCTTATCGGGTGTACAGGGTCCTGTAGCCCCTGCCGGATGGGAGGAGTTGGGGAATGCCATGTCCAGGATTTCACACACACTTCAGCTGCTCCAGTCATGTAATCTAAACATGCTGTTGGTGGTTCATTAAGCACTACGGTTACCCATGAAGTCTGCAGAATGTGAATTAAAAGCTGTGTCTGCCTCTTGACAGGGTTTCATGGTCGCAGTTCAAAAACTACTTCCTGTTCAAGCTGGAGAAGGTGATGGAGGACTTCCGAGCTTCAGCCCCAGAGCAAAGAGGACCTGCGAACCCCAACGTGGAGTCGGTTCCATTTGAGGAGATGAAGGAGAGAATACTGAAGATAGTCAACGGATACAATGGGTGAATGGCTTTACAGCTGAGAACAGTCACATGACCCCCAGCTCACAGCTCTGGTATTGTGGAGCTGGCGTCTCTTACCCCGGTGCAATTGCGCCATCTACTGACCGTTGCATGTGTGGGAGGAGACGTGGGCCTGTTGTGGTTTGGATGCATGTGGTCATTTGGTGTAAATGTTGGTTAGACAATGTCACTGATTCCCGAACGTGTTCTGCCTCCCACACAGAATTCCCTTTACTATCCAGCGTTTGTGCGAGCTGCTCACAGACCCCAAGAGGAACTACACAGGAACAGAGAAGTTTCTCCGAGGGGTTGAGAAGGTGAGAACGTGCTCACCGGACCTGGTTCTTTTTTGTTTTTGAGGGTCCGTTTCATGAAGCAAACACAGCAGCTGGTAAAATGGAATTCCACTGTTTAAGTCTCTACAGAAGTCCATGTTTGGAATATGCTTTAGAGTGGGTTTGGTGTGAAAGGGTTCAGGTGTTCTTTAGAGCAGCAGTGATGGGTACCAGGGGTCACCATGTCCAAAAGAGACCTGTTCTTTTGGGGAGGGGACTATGCATGTATCCGTCCGCCATCAGTGGATCACAATACTAAATAAGAGCAACGTTTCCATAAAGCTACCCCACATCAGTGTCTCAGGTACCAGGTATTCCATCTAACCACTTTCTGGGAGGGAGCTTTTAGAGGTGGATGTTTGGTTTTATTCACCACCACCGCTGTCAACTGGTCTGACTCTCTTAGTGCCTTTGTTTACATCTCGACTGTTTATTGGGTAGAATTAATAACCCCTATGGCACAATGCCCATCATGATGTCAGGTTCTTGACAATACACAGGTATAATGTCATCCACAGATTAAGAAATTAATATTAATGTTAATTTAATTAATTAATTAATATAAAGACCAACTGCTGATCAAAACATTCCCTTTTTCAAAATTTATTTATTTATTTATTTTTTTAATAATTCCATTTTGGATTCACTGATGAATTGTGTATTTTTTTTTTTTTTTTTTTTTTTCCCCCTTCCTCATATATATATTTTTCTCTCTCCCCAGAATGTGATGGTGGTCAGTTGTGTGTATCCCACTTCTGAGTAAGTGACCTTACTCCCATCTGTGCCTCTGAATATCAGCTTGATGTTTTGGTTCTGCTCGTTGTGAATCCCTCTAACAGCAGAAAGGATGCTCAGGATTTTTTCTTCTTCTCCTTCAGGAAAAATGGCTGTAGTGGTGTTAACAGAATGAACGGAGTCATGTTGCCGGGCAACACATCTGTTTTCACCGAAAGGTAAGCCACGGTAGCCTGGACCGTTCAGTCTATTATGGAACCCTTCCGCTCTTTTATCCAATTCATGTAGTTCTCTCCGTGAAAATCGGGATTGCTGAATGCCGTTGTGTCTATTAGCCAGAGAGTCTGAGGTCAGGGATGTTTTGTAGTTACTCCGGTTGAACAAATCAATAATCCAGATTCTGTTCGGAGTGAACCTGCATGCTTGCTCAAAAGGAGCAGCATCCCACAAGAAAGGAACTGCCATGCCTGGTTTATATAGTGAGAGCTGTGTTCAGTTTTGAAGGTCGAGGAGCTCAGCACCAGGGTTCATGTGATAAACTACAATTGGTGAAGCGCACAGTCTTGCTCCTTCTCATGCTCTCGGAATGTCTCTTATGCTCCTCCTCTTAGGAAGGTGAATGGACCAGGTACCCCCAGACCGCTGAACAGACCTAAGCTCTCCTCGTCTACTTCGCTGGCCACAAACGGCCTCCCGGACAGCACAGAAAACAAAGACTCGGGCACGTCGACGGGCCACAGCAAGCTTATTAGGTACGCTCCGTCTGCTCTGTTCACTGGGGGCACTTCGAATCGTGGTTTGTATCTGTGTAGGCCGTTCTTTCAAAGTAGCTGTTGGAGTTTAGATTCTTCCAGCGGCGTTATATGCTTTAGAAATGGCCGTCTTATGAAGACAGCCGTGCCTGAGGGGCAGAGGCACATGGTTTAAAACTCTGTGTGTGTGTTGCAGCGATTCATCCGTTTCGGGCAATTCTCCAAGTGGTTCTGTGAAGAACAAACACGCTGATGAGGAAGAAGGCATGGAGGGAGAGCAGCAAGAGGTGAAGAGGCTCAAGTTCAGTGAAGATGGAGCTGAGGAGGAGGAAGACGATGACGTCGAAGACGAGCCAAGCAGCGAGGCGCCACGACCCGCGCCGGCCGAGAGCGCGTCCGATGCGCAGGAAAGCGATTCGCCGTCGTCTATGACCGAGGAGAAGGACGACGGACGTGAGGAGGAGGACAGCGAGGCTGCCACTTCAACAGCAGGCTGTGAAGATCAGGGTATCTATTTCCATACTGTTAACCTTCATATCGCAGGTCATGGTGTTATTGACTTTCTGTGATTGTGCCCAGTTCCAGTTTTGGAGTCCAGTGCAGAGAGATGGGTATGTTTGGAAGCATGTGTGAGCTGGGCAAACTATCAAACGGTCAAAATGTCATATAATGATACATAGAGATTTAAATGAGACATGAGGCAGTTCACAATATGTTGACACAGGCATGCTACACAGTAGTTCTGATGGCGGCAACACGTAGCTCATAAAGGAAGTCACGTATTTGTGGCATTGTCTGGGCCCGCTCATCCATGCCGAAGGCACCCTCAACAGTTTTGTGTAGGAATCCGTCCTTGCAGACCCCGTACACCTGTACATGCTGATCGTCTTCCCTGGGGCAGATGGGATCTTCCAGCAAGACAGTACAGTGCCATATGTCACATGGCTAGAGATGTCTGACATTGGTTGGACGAGCATCACCAAGTACTACACTGGCCCCTTAATTCCCCAGACCTAAACCCACCTAAGCATCTGTGGGACCACCGTGTTTGCTCTACGGACCCTCCCCCATGTCCCTCCAGTAGCTGTGTCATGCTCTGCAGTCCGCATGGCTCCAGATACCTCTGGCAACCTACTAGGACCTTGCTGAGTCGCTCCCAGCCCATCTAGCTGCTGTCCGTGCATACACAATAGCTACTCTGGTAGCTATTAGCACACACGGTAGCTATTAGCTGGTGGTCGTAATAATGTGACTCGACTGTGTGGTAGTGCCATATTTAATGGGGTCCTTCACTGAATATTCAAAATTGTCTTCATAATGATGTGAGGGGTTAAATGTGCAGTCAGAGCTGTTCACAGTGGTGGTGATGGGAACCAGACGTGCTGAAACGCTCCCTCACAAAGTTGGAGAGGTGCTTGCTGGGTGACGGAAAGTCACTGGCTTGGATAGGAAGTTAAATGGTGTTGAGGACGCCACAACTCCTGGTTCCCATCACTGGAAAGAAACCTCATGTCTGTGGCGGCTTTTAGATGACCAGCTGAAACGCTGATGACCTCGTTCTACCTCGTAGCTCTGGTCGGTAAAACTCTCCCTTCCTGTTTTCTTCCTCTTCCAGAGCCCTCCAGCACTCAATCCGACTGCGCGCCCGCAGACGAACAGGAAGGCTGCTCCGATGAGCGGGAAGTGCCTTGCGGCTCCACCTCCCCGACCGAGGAGCCCTGCGACATGGACCAGTCGGAGCAGCAAGCACCGGCCTCCAGTCCTGAGCAGCGGGAGGAGGAGGAGCCTAGCGAGCCGGTCAGCAGCAGCAGCAGCGGTGGCGAGAGCAGCGAGAGCAGCTCGAGCTGCAATGAGAGCAGCAGCGGCCAGACCCCCAGCAGCAGTGCTGCAGACTCTCCCACAGAGGGCGACGTGGAGTCGGGGGAGCTGGACTCAGAGAACACAGAGGAGCCTATGGAACAGGACTAAGAGCCTCAGAAAGAACTGACTCCGTAGCATAAACAGCAAACCAGCGTGTGCTCAAACGTGGAGACTCGATAAGAACACACTAACGAACGCTGTCGAGAGGGGCTCGTTAGCGCCTGACTGACCTTCCACCATGAGCCTTTTGGTCCAGTGTCACCAACAACAACTTCTCCGCCTGTCTCTTTCCTTCCTCTGAATGGACACACTATGCTGGTGTACATACGTGACTTTTCGTTTTTTTTTAAGTTTGTTTTTTCTGAACGTTTTAAACAGGAAGTGGTTCTTTGGAACGCTTTCGTTCGCTTCGTTCGACGCAGTCGGTCTTCAAAGGCGTCCGTCCGCTTTTCACTGTAGAACAGGCAAGGGATGTTTCGGAGTTTGGTTTGTTTGTAGTTCACTGACGTGAGCCCAGGCTCCAGAGCGGTGGAGGCTCTCTCTACCTTGCTTATGCAGTTTCTCCAAAGACCCATTGCTTGCTAGCGTTTCGATGAAGACCCAAGCCATAGTTTTCGGTTCAGGTTTGGTTTCCTTCTTCCATGTACTTCTGCGCGCGAAGGTTGTTCCGCCCTCCAGCGGACGCGCCCGACCGCGTTGCAGAGGATGCGACGTCCTTCTGTCTTTTCTATCTTCTATCTGTCCTTCCTTTCTGATCTCTCGCTGTTACAGCAGTGCTACCCGTAGACTTCACTGAAGGAGAGTTTAATATAAAGGTACATGTACTTACTGGCGTCTTTCGGTTCACAATAATTTATAAGGACGTTTGGATGAATCGCTCTATTTTTCAGAAGTTCTGTTGGTTCTTGGCGGTCCGTTCTACCCGGCGACTGGTCCGATGAGCTAAGTGTGCGTGGTTTTGTTTTTTTTGCGTGCGAGTGAGTGCGGAAGCGAGAGAGAGGCCCGCGTCTATCCCCGGTTGTCTCACCAGTAACAGCTGGCTGCCTCCGCCGCGGCCGTACCGTTTTGATATTTAGAATTTTTAAATTTCTGTAGAGTTTTGTAGAGCGTTATGTGTTCACTGCTTTTTTGTGAATCCATATATTATTGTAAGATCTCTGTGTAAAACTGAATGCGTGTGCTTTCAATGCAGTATTCAGGTGAAGCAATAAATGTTCTGGTTTTAAATGTGCACGAGAGCCTTTTTTAACTACCTCTGATTTAATAGAATTAATTATAGACTTAAAACACTCATCACCAGAGTAACAGCTACACCCAGAAGGAGGTGTGGGAGTGCGGTGCTGTTGGGAAGGAAGATAAAGGTGACCAGGATCAATAACTGGTGATAAATTTAAACTGATAAGATCAATATTTATTGAGCTACACATACAGAAGTCTGTCTCTCAGTATGGCGTCGGGCCGCCGTGTTTGCTAACCCAACACGCCAGACGTCTCGGTATGGAGCTGTAGAGGTTCCTGATGGTGTCCTGTGATAATCCATCCCATGCAGCTTGAACATCCTCACACAGTTCCTGCAGATGGTGTGGTAGGGGTGGAGGTGGAGGGACGCCAGGTCTTCTGGACGTGTGACGACAAACCGTTCATCTCGGTGCTGACCACGGTGCCTCCACACACGGATTCGTTGGGCGTCTCCACCAAGACTAAAGCGGGACTCGTCACTGAAGATGACCCGCTGCCATTCTGAGTCCCTCCATGACAGTCTGGTACAGGTGGTGTTCTGTGCGGGTGTAGGAGCAGAGTGAGACGTTAACCACTGCAGGTGTTGCGTGCGCAGTCGGAGTAATGAGCTGGATTATAGATTATTGCTGGTTGTGTAACGTCTCTGGTGTAATCCTGAGCTTGCTGTGACTTAATGTGAGCTGCTTATTATGCTCTGTGCTGCTGCGTTCCAGTTCCTTGCTCGTATTTTCGTAACCGCAGTCCTGAATCCGGACCTCTTCCCTTCTGTTGGCTTTCAGGCCCTGCCGCGTAAGGCTGGACTCCTGCAGGATGCTGGTGATCCCTGGTATTTGGGCTCTGAAGGAGAATTCCACCCATTCCTGCTCAAGTGAGGTGTAAGGAAAGTAATCGGAGAGGTTTGATGTGAGCTCCGGTGTTTTAGAGAGAGGCTCTGGGTGATGAAGGCAACCAGACCTCTGGGAAATTAAATACATCTGAAATCACATGAAATGCTTATGGTGAATACGCAGCCTGATGTGGCTTGGACAGTAACTAATATGGAGGCACAGGTAAGACGGCATAGTGAGATTTGAAAGTTGAGAAATTCTGAAAAATGGGTGGAGTTGTCCTTTAATGCAGGATTAAAGGACGAATACCTTTGAACTATTTCACATCAGACCACTCTGAAAATCTCATGGACTGGGCAGAGATGTTGAAATTTTAAAACTGGGTGGATTTCCCCTTTAAAGCAGAATCAGATGAGCAGCCTTTTGGACCATCTCACATCAGACTACTCGGATTGGCTTTACCGCTCCGATGACGTTTTGAGTAATGGGTGGAGCTGTCCTTTAAAGTGAGTCTCGTTAGATGAGCAGCTTCACGTCGGGCCGCTCTGAATGACTTTACATCTCACCAGATTGTGCAGAGATTTTGAGAAACTGGTGGACTTCCCCTCTGAAGTGGAATAAGACGAGCAGCCTACTCAGCATGTCCTTACATCTTACTGGTATGTACAGGAATTCTGAAGAATGGGTGGAATGGTCCTTTGAAGTGGGACTGAAGATGGACTGTGATCTATTAATGTTCTCCATACGGGTGGAGCTCCCCTTTAGCTGAATCCTGAGATACGGGTGGAGCTCCCCTTTAGCTGAATCCTGAGATACGGGTGGAGCTTCCCTTTAGCTGAATCCTGAGATACGGGTGGAGCTTCCCTTTAGCTGAATCCTGAGATACGGGTGGAGCTCCCCTTTAGCTGAATCCTGAGATACGGGTGGAGCGCCCCTTTAGCTGAATCCTGAGATACGGGTGGAGCTCCCCTCTAGCTGAATCCTGAGATACGGGTGGAGCGCCCCTCTTGCTGAATCCTGAGATACGGGTGGAGCTCCCCTTTTGCTGAAGCCAGAGATACGGGTGGAGCTCCCCCCCTTACTGAGTTCTGGGATACGGGTGGAGCTCCCCTCTAGCTGAATCCTGAGATACGGGTGGAGCTCCCCTTTAGCTGAATCCTGAGATACGGGTGGAGCTCCCCTTTAGCTGAATCCTGAGATACGGGCGGAGCTCCCCTTTGCTGAATCCTGAGATACGGGTGGAGCTCCCCTCTTGCTAAATCCTGGGATACGGGTGGAGCTCCCCTCTTGCTGAATCCTGAGATACGGGCGGAGCTCCCTTCTTGCTGAATCCTGAGATACGGGTGGAGCTCCCCTCTAGCTGAATCCTGAGATACGGGTGGAGCTCCCCTCTAGCTGAATCCTGAGGTATGTGTAGAGCTCCTCTCGTGCTGAATCCTGAGATACGGGTGGAGCTCCCCTCTAGCTGAATCCTGAGGTACGTGTAGAGCTCCTCTCGTGCTGAATCCTGGGATACGGGTGGAGCTCCCCTCGTGCTGAATCCTGGTATACGGGTGGAGCTCCCCTCTAGCTGAATCCTGAGCCATGGGCGGAGCTCCCACCTTGCTGAATCCTGAGGTATGTGTAGAGCTCCTCTCGTGCTGAATCCTGGGATACGGGTGGAGCTCCCCCCTAGCTGAATCCCGGGATACGGGTGGAGCTCCCCTTTGAAGCGGAGTCGTTAGTCGAGCAGCTGTAGCTCTGTCGCCTGCTCCTGCATGGCTCAGCCCGGGGGTCACCGGAGTGTGCGTAACCCCTGCGTCTCCAGTGGGCTGGAATTTGCTGGAGCTCTCCGAGGAAATAAAGGGCGGATTGCCTAAATCCAGCCGTGGCGCGCGGCAGCCGGGCATGTTTAACTGTAGTCTTTGAACGGTGGTCTCGGGGGAAATAAGCCGCACCTCACTCGGGTAATAGAGACCATCCTTAAATCCGAAGAGGGGTCTTTAATTCCGGGAGCCGCTCCTTATTAAAGGCACTGATCCCTCCGGGGAGCGTAAAGCTGAGCTCCGCTGCAGCAGCGGCACCGGATCAGGTGTGGTGGCTCCATGTGATGTGTGCATTGCTGCAGATGTTCTACCAGCTGCGGCTCAACGTATGCAATCAAATCCCCCCTGCCTACTGTTATGTTTATCAGCCACTGTCATTGCGCCTAATCAGCCCTGTTTAACAGACACGGAGACAGACGGGTCCGAGGAACAGGTGTGTGGAACTGTCTCTACCTGCGGGGGATGAGCACGCTGTCCCTCCGTCTCAGGTACCGATACTCAGAGAGACGAAGACCTCCGCCATGGAATGTTCCAGAGTCTCTTGGTCTGCTGAAGCGTTAAGAGTTCCTCTCAGTGGAACTAAGGGGGCGGAGCCTAACTCCTGAACAACACCCCCACACCATAATCCCCCCTCCACCAAACTCTACACTCGGCACAGTGCAGTCAGACCAGTACCGTTCTCCTGGTACCGCCAAACCCAGACTCGCCCATCGGATCACCAGCCAGAGAGAACACGCCTCCACTACTCTAGAGTCCAGTGGCGGCACCTGATGAAGTAGGGCGTGGATGCAGCTGCTCGGCCATGGAAACCCGTTCCATGAAGCCCCTCAGGAATTCAGGAACACCTGAATTCAACGCTCACCTGTAAGAAGGCCTAGAACCTGATGAGTGGAACCGAGTGTTGTGTACTCATGCGACCGATGCGACTCGTCAAGCCTTTAGCAGTTAGCTAATATTCCTGCTAACGTTCCGGAGAAGACGTGAGTCACAGGCGAGCTCGCTGAAACAGCACGTCCGGAAAACTGTCAGAACTTCTCCTGCCGGTGCAGAACCAATCTGCTTAATTGCATTCCCACTTTTCTCCCTTTTCAATTACGCCGAGCCCTCTGAATTTCAGCCATGCCTAATGGTCACATTACTCTTCGCTTATTGCACATTACGGATAAGAGGATGAAGTTCAGAAGAGGTTCTTGGTGGACGTGATCAAAGGTTCTGTTGGAGGAGCTTTCAGAGTTCTGCGAGTTCTTTGAACGAAGGATCTGAAGATGGAGAAAAGCCTGGATGTAGCGGAGCAGCTACTAACGGACGTGGTGGTTTACACACACGCGGCCGAGATGGTCATTCTGATAAGATCTCAGAGTTCAGTCCAGACAGGCCTTCAGTTTTCAGCCGGGGCTTTGACTGGTGTCTTCAGATTTAGCTCCTTGTTAGCGACAATGCTAATGCAGCTAACATGGTATTCAAGCCGTCAAGTTAGCATCATGCTAATGTCCGAACCAAATCATCACACACGACCTTAAACTGGGCTGAGCTGTGGAGTATTCTGAAACAGGCTTGCTCACATGGCCTTTAGACCCATAAGAAATGGTTCTCCTAGGGTTCTTTATGAAAGACAATGGTTATATATGCACGCAGAACCATGAACATCGTTGAACATGTTCGGCCACTGTCGAGCATGCGCTCAGTTCCGGTTCATGCGACCCATTCGGGTCATTTCCTTAAAACATAAACAGGTTCAGAATACAATATGTTGTTCCAACTAGAACCAAAGAACAGTAGGTTCTTTAGATGAAGCATGATGATCTGTGGGCGTGACAGTTGTTGAGGAAGGAGGAGGCAACAGTGGCCACCCCCTTGACGAGCATGCAGTATGGAGGAACTTCAAAGAGCCCTGATCCGAACATGAATCACAAAACGGGCCTTATTGGCCTTTTCGAACAAAAGAACCCCAGTTGTTGAACTGGTTCCGTTCAGGCTTCTTAGAACCTTGATGCTAGTCAGGGAACCAGGGAACTAAACTAAGGAACTGCAAAGGATGCGTTTTCAGTGTCAACAGGGGGCGCTGCACAGCGGTAGTTAGCAGCACCACCAAGATGGTGGAGCGCAAAGATGACCTGCGAGTGTTCGGGCTGTTATTCCAGATGTTGGTTTATATCCAGAAAGCAGCACTACTAGATGAGGTTCTCCAGGAGACCCCTGGTAGCCTTTTTCTACCGACGTGGAACAGGTTCTGTGTTGGTCTGTGCACCTAATGTTGAACCGTACAGTGCATTTCTACCGAAAATATTTACATTTTGAACCGGAAAAGGTTATTCCCAGCTGGAACCCAAGAAATGTAGGTTCTCCGGCACGAACTGTCAGTTGGTGAGGACAGAGAAGACAGCAGTGGGGACTCCCTAAGCCCTTCTTGACCAAAAGAACCCTGATTCTTAATATGGTACCATTCAGGCTCCTTAGAAACTTGGTTCTGCATTTGCACCAGGTTTTAGGGAACATCAAAGAACATCAAAGGAAACGACATCAGCATCAACAGCGGGCGCTGCACAGTAGTACCAAGACAGCGGAGCGTATAGATGACCTGTGAGTGTTATTCCAGATGTTTGTTTGTATCCAGAAAGTAAGCATCAATCAAATACTAAGAGGACGTAGAAGAGGTTCTCCAGGGGACCTCTGGGTGGCGCCATTGTTACCTTCTCTTTTCTCAACTACTGACATGTCCACAGATGTCATCACGGTTGGTGCTGAAGAACCTACAACATGTGGTTTCCGGCTGGGAACGAACTTTTCAGTTTCCTAGCTTATTTTTGGTGGAAGTGGACCCAACGGCTCAAGAACCGGAACGGAACCCTTCCTAGAGGATTCGAGGCAGTTACGGGGGGGACTAGCTCCATATGAATGCTCACTGGGTTCTCCAACTAGCTCATACAGGCCCGAGAGTCAGGTGTCCATATACTTTTGGACAGCCTACCAAGTCCAGGCTCAGGAACCTCAGACAGGAACCGCCTTGGCTGATGAGCGCCGTAGGAGTGAAGGGTAGGGAGTGAGGTCACGGCCGCTGGAACTTTTACCTGCCTCAACAAAGACTAGCCCTCAAACTTCTGAGTGATTGCCAACGGAAAGCCAGTTCCACGCCATCGTCCCGGCATTTCCGATCGCGTTGTACACTTGGACAGGATTTGAAGTTCACTAGGAGTTCACCACGTCCATGAGCGCCTACTCCTCAGCACCCTGTGGCAGGGTCAGGCCCCGGCCCAGCGCAGTCACTGTATCATCCAATAGAGGGGAGTGTTCAGTCTCCCAGCTTTCTCCTAACGGGATTACCCCTCAACCGGGACGGAGAGGAGCTGCTGACTGCCCTGGGCTGGAGATACGGCCGGCGCTCCTCCTCCTTCCCTCCTCCGCCCTTTATCCCCCGCTCCAGCGCGAAGACAGGATGAGTGCTGCGCTTCCAGAGGCGCCGTGTCCAATGCAACCTTCGCTCCACTCCCGCGCGGGCGCCGCTTTAAAGAGTGCCTCTGAAAGAACAGAAGCTGAATGGCAGCTCAGGAAGTCCAAGGCACTGGGTCCTGGGCATCAGCCACGTGAAACCGAGAGCGGAGACTTCATTTGGAGTTTGATGAACGATGTGTTTCTTTAAAACCGCTTACAGGGCGAACAGAGCGGGGCTGGTTCCATTTCCATTCAGCCGAATGGTCAGCCGACACTGGGTCCACTGGACCGACACTACAGGGCTGTCCACTGTGATTAAGAACAGCTATCGGTACTGCTGCTAGCAGTGCTGTGATTCAGTCGGGGTGTATCCTAGAACAGCCCTAAACTCCCCGTGAGCCCAGTACTGCCAGCAAAGGAGCTCTACCGAGCAGTCCCAACCCAGAGCTCGGACCTCGAGAGGAGATCACGAGTTAGGCTGAGTGTAAGAGCAGTACAAAGCATTTCAGTGTGTCCTTCTATTAGTACCTCCTCCCTCACCGTGCTTCACACCGAGATCTGTGTTTGAAGACCATGAGAGAGTCCTCTGTTCAGACAGCCAGTGAAGGTCATTCCCCCATCAGGGCTCCAGGACAGGGAAGAGTCTGGACGCTTGTCTTCCATGCATCTTGAGGGATGGAGGTTCAAGCGGAGCTGTACCTGAAGCGTGAGGGCTTGAGGTACAGATTGACTTATGACCATTGCCATAAGGAGGGAGGGGCTGGTCCATTCTTGGCTACAGTAGTTATAGTAGTAGATAATAAATAAATAGATAAACAAGCAAAAGTGAACATAGGTAAATAAACAATAGTGAGCATAGGTAAATAAATAATAGTAGTAATAGCTGACTGAGCTGACTGAGTTGGCTGAGTTGACTGAGCTGACTGGGCTGACTGAGCTGACTGAGCTGACTGAGTTGAGTTGACTGAGTTGACTGAGCTGACTGAGTTGACTGAGTCGACTGAGCTGACTGAGTTGACTGAGTCGACTGAGCTGACTGAGTTGAGTTGACTGAGTTGACTGAGTTGACTGAGTCGACTGAGCTGACTGAGTTGAGTTGACTGAGCTGACTGAGTTGACTGAGTTGACTGAGCTGACTGAGTTGACTGAGCTGACTGAGCTGACTGAGTTGACTGAGCTGACTGAGCTGACTGAGTTGACTGAGTTGACTGAGCTGACTGAGCTGACTGAGTTGACTGAGTTGACTGAGCTGACTGAGCTGACTGAGTTGACTGAGCTGACTGAGTTGACTGAGTTGACTGAGTTGACTGAGCTGACTGAGTTGACTGAGCTGACTGAGTTGACTGAGCTGACTGAGCTGACTGAGTTGACTGACTGAGCTGACTGAGTTGACTGAGCTGACTGAGCTGACTGAGCTGACTGAGTTGAGTTGACTGAGTTGACTGAGCTGACTGAGTTGAGTTGACTGAGTTGACTGAGCTGACTGAGCTGACTGAGTTGACTGAGCTGACTGAGTTGACTGAGCTGACTGAGTTGACTGACTGAGCTGACTGAGTTGAGTTGACTGAGTTGACTGAGCTGACTGAGTTGACTGAGCTGACTGAGTTGAGTTGACTGAGTTGACTGAGTTGAGTTGACTGAGCTGACTGAGTCGACTGAGTTGACTGAGTTGAGCTGACTGAGCTGACTGAGTTGACTGAGTTGACTGAGTTGACTGAGTTGAGCTGACTGAGCTGACTGAGTTGACTGAGCTGACTGAGTTGAGTTGACTGAGTTGAGTTGACTGAGCTGACTGAGTTGACTGAGTTGACTGAGTTGACTGAGTTGAGCTGACTGAGTTGACTGAGCTGACTGAGTTGACTGAGCTGACTGAGTTGACTGAGCTGACTGAGTTGAGTTGACTGAGTTGAGTTGACTGAGCTGACTGAGTTGAGTTGACTGAGCTGACTGAGTTGACTGAGCTGACTGAGTTGACTGAGCTGACTGAGCTGCTTTGGCCCGTCTCGTCATGTGAGAATCGAGGATGAACAGTTTGTGGGTCAATGTCAAGTTGCATTGTCTGGCTAAAGGAGGAGATGGACATTCTGCACATAGTTGTCAATCCGAGGAGATGTTTGCCCTGGGGCGGGAGGGCTGGATGCCTGTTCTGTAAGGTTCCTCCTCTTCATCCAGTGAGTAAATTCTGACTGTAGCGATCCGTTCCCACATGAGTCTGGTGTTACATTTACATTTGAGGCATTTAGCAGACGCTCGTATCCAGGGTGACTCACACCGTGCTCAGTGTTCCGTTGGATAATATTCCAGCTGGTGCAGGAAGGTCAGAACCTAAACTCGCCATCAGCTCAGACCCTGCCCGAACAGGGGGCCAGTGCTGATACCAAGAGAGATCAATACACAGACATATACAAAGCAAAAGTGCACTACCTGGCAACCCCAACCCAGTGCACTACCTGGCAACCCCAACCCAGCACTCATACATGGAGAACAACTCCAACCAGAATCCACTAACCCTCCTGTAAAGCACTGAGGTGGCCTTACTGTCAGGGCCACAGGGCAGCGTCCTGTGGGGCAGTGTCCTGTGGGGCAGCGTCCTGTGGGGCAGTGTCCTGTGGGCAGCGTCCTGTGGGGCAGTGTCCTGTGGGCAGCGTCCTGTGTCCACTGATGAAGGACTAGAGGATGACCAACACTGCACTGTGCAGCAGCAGATGAGCTATCATCTCAGACTGTCCATCTACAAGGTGGAGCAGCAAGGTAGGAGTGTCTAATAGAGTGGACAGTGAGTGGACACAGTGTTCACCTCGTCTGTTTCAGGTGATCATAACAGCAGGATCCAGCAGATACCTCTACAAGCACCTTGCAGGTTCTGGTCCAGACTTGATGGATGCCTTCCCTGGCACAGTTCCGAGGAGAATTCCCTGTAGACTGGGATTGTATCCACTGCTGGTAGACCCGTATGACCGTACGCTTCCATACACCTGCAGATTCAGCTACTTCCTTCACACTATGGTCTTTGGCCACGCCCACATGCAGTCCCTCCCTTTAGCCAATCATTAACATCTGCTCTGGAGCGTTTACCACACATGGAACGAGACATTCCCTGCACCGTAGCACCTTTTCCCAATCTATGGATCCCGTCACTCACACCCCACAGGGGTTTATAGCCCCATCATCCTCGTGCAGCGCCATCTGCAGGAGCCTGAAGGTATTACCACCTTAAACACACATATTTAGTGCTGCTACACAGAGTGTCTCATTCACAAGTTCACAGGAGCAGCGTGAAGGTGTAGGCTCGGAGCACTGCGCTTGATACAGCGGTACCATATGAAGCGCTGCACGTGCGTCTCCACGGTGGTACAGCTCCCGGATCCATGGCGCATCTTTCACAGCTCTAAACGACTACAGCAGATGACATATGCTGTGTGAAACATCTTGCAGACCCCCGCAGGCAGCCTGACATCCTCAGCTCGGAGAAGGCGGACTGTTGCGGGGGTGTGATTTAAAGGAACGCCACCGTTCTCGGGTACATGTTGTTTGAGCTATCACCAACCCGTCAGACGGACTCTGACCAAGATTCCAAAAGCACGGCAGACGACGAAGCCTGCCTCTCCTTTAGTGCATCTGTTACTCGGGCAGGCGCGCCTTCCCTCCCTGACATATATCATTACCCGGAGAAAATGGTCCATAAATCTTCTGCTGCGTGTTTTTGTTTCTTTCCCTCTTTGCATTTCCGTGGCGACGCGAGGAGAAACTCGCTGAGAGACGGTGATGGGGAAATTATAGCCTTCATATTGCATATTTATCCGGCACCTGTGTGTCGCCATCTGTTTTTTTCAGCGTAAACAGGTGATGGAACATATTGAACGCGGTCTGCCAAGCCCATTTTCCTTGGCCCCGGTATGCACGCAGTAGTTGGGAACTGGGAATCTGCGCCAAAACGCTCGCAACATCTCCTCCGTCAGCTTGGGGAGTCTTCCTTTCCTGTCTTTGGCCTTCTCCCCGACTGTGCGCTCCTCACGCCTGCGGCCGTGGCCTCCCTCTGCAAGCCCGGACGCCTCAGATCCTATAAAGTCCTTTAACTGTTTTTGAGCAGGATGGTCACGTGACAGAAGGAGACCTTTACACGGCACCCTCAAATAAGAACGTGGCTCCTCTTACTGATGCCCTAGAGCTGCAACAGCGCCAGGACCGGCCTGGGGTAAATAGTAGGGAGGCACTGATAACGCATTTCCCCTTCTGATACTGAGTACCAGCAGGACACCAGCCATGTAGTTGAGCTAAGGTTGAGATAGAGGAGATACCCACACTATGATCCTCCTCCAGTGTCAGTAGAACCTCCTTCCTTTAAACCTCCACTGGAGTAACAGTCCCAAAGGATTTACCTTCAAATGAACACTCCTTGGCATCAAAGAGCTCCACCCAGAAGGAATCAGCCCACAGGAATGAATTAGCAGACATGGTCAGCGCCAAGATGAATGGTTTGTTGTCATGTGGCACATGACGTCTGGCATGATGGGCAAAAAGACAGAGGCAATATAATGTGATGAATGTAACAAGCACCAATAACTATCTAGAACATTACATCTGTTTATATATTACCATACCTGTTAGCTTTAACTAATGTTAAACACCAATAACTATCTAGAACATTGTAGATCTATAGATCATATCTATAGAGGTACTATAATGTGATGAATTAACCCCTTATCTGTTGTATAGTAACAGTTACCGACCCAGTTACCGACCGATGCTCAGAGCAAATGTAGCTTCCTTAAAAATGTTTGCTTATTTAATAGCTAGCTAGCTAGTGAGATTTAGCGTCAGTCACTCCCACCCTACATCTCTTAGGAGAAGCGTGTAAGTGTGCTACACGAACCATCCACAGTCTGCCCTGAGGGAAGCACTAACAGCCATTTTAGTCTAGCTAGCTAGCCAGGGGTGGACAAGGCACACAAACCATGTAGTTGAGTTCAAGTAGAGACCCCCAACTACTCCTCCAGTGTCTGTGTCAGTTCCTCCCTAAAGTATGTATCTTCAGATGTACTTAAGTATGGAGAGTAACAGTACTAAAGTATGTACCTTCAGATGTACTGAAGTATGGAGAGTACCAGTACTAAAGTATGTACCTTCAGATGTACTGAAGTATGGAGAGTACCAGTACTAAAGTATGTACCTTCAGATGTACTTAAGTATGGAGAGTACCGGTACTAAAGTATGTACCTTCAGATGTACTGAAGTATGGAGAGTACCGGTACTAAAGTATGTACCTTCAGATGTACTTAAGTATGGAGAGTACCAGTACTGAAGTATGTACCTTCAGATGTACTTAAGTACGGAGAGTACCAGTACTAAAGTATGTACCTTCAGATGTACTTAAGTATGGAGAGTAACAGTACTAAAGTATGTACCTTCAGATGTACTTAAGTATGGAGAGTACCGGTACTAAAGTATGTACCTTCAGATGTACTTAAGTATGGAGAGTACCGGTACTAAAGTATGTACCTCCAGATGTACTTAAGTGTGGAGAGTACCGGTACTAAAGTATGTACCTCCAGATATACTTAAGTGTGGAGAGTAACAGTACTAAAGTATGTACCTTCAGATGTACTTAAGTATGGAGAGTACCAGTACTAAAGTATGTACCTTCAGATGTACTGAAGTATGGAGAGTACCAGTACTAAAGTATGTACCTTCAGATGTACTTAAGTATGGAGAGTACCAGTACTAAAGTATGTACCTTCAGATGTACTGAAGTATGGAGAGTACCAGTACTAAAGTATGTACCTTCAGATGTACTTAAGTATGGAGAGTACCAGTACTAAAGTATGTACCTTCAGATGTACTTAAGTATGGAGAGTAACAGTACTAAAGTATGTACCTTCAGATGTACTTAAGTATGGAGAGTACCAGTACTAAAGTAAGTACCTTCAGATGTACTTAAGTATGGAGAGTAACAGTACTGAAGTATGTACCTTCAGATGTACTGAAGTATGGAGAGTACCGGTACTAAAGTATGTACCTTCAGATGTACTTAAGTATGGAGAGTACCGGTACTAAAGTATGTACCTCCAGATGTACTTAAGTATGGAGAGTAACAGTACTAAAGTATGTACCTTCAGATGTACTTAAGTATGGAGAGTAACAGGAGCATGGTTTATTACGGCTCTAATGTTCTATTATCATTTCTGGAACAGGACTCTTCATCAGCTCAGTGTAGGTGAAGAGACTCTAGTGTCTCTCAGTCCACCAGTCTTTAATAGAAGCTCATTCATTAGTCTGACACTGACGTCTATTCACATCATCATCAGCACAGAACCCTGAAGGAGAACAGGGAACGTTAGCTAGAACTATAAAAGAACTTTGCAGACCAGTGAGGCTGCAGTTTAGGATTTATTAGCATCTTAGTAACAAGATTAAGTTTAATAAGAATGTAAAAACTTTAAACGGGTTAATGGAGGAGTTTGCTTTACCGCGCTGCATCTGTAGGTCCCTGTTCATAAACATCAACCAGCCAAACACATGTACCATAAAGGAGACAGAGTTTATATACATTCAGAAAACGACGCTCACCAGTCAAGAGGGCACGTGTACCAAGTCAGGAACGATCTGTTTGATCTGAAACCCATCCTGCTTTACCTGCGGTCCTCCAGGTGGTCTCTGATGTAGTCCAGGCCTGAAATGGACATTTCCATGGATGCTAAGAACCCATAAATAAGCTTGTTATATTTTTTGGATGGAATGGATGACATCTGTGAGTCACAATGTCACATGACCTTGTTAAACCAATCAAATGCAAGGCAAATCTTTGATTTGATAACACGGACGTGAGCCAGTGGTGCACATCATATTGTTGGCGAGTGAACGTTGTACATAGTTCATCCCGAAAAGAGGAGTAACAGGCTTCCGTCCAGGTCCAACTGGGAGTTTAAAAAAACGGCCTAACACCGGACGCGTGGGGACCCTGGTCACCGCGCCAATTGCTTAGAAGGCTCTTCTTCTTTTTTTTTTTTTGGTTGAGGACGTCACTAGTGACTAATTGAGTGAGCCCCACAGAGCAGCAGACAAACTGGAGTGCTCGGTTTTATTACTCAGAGCTCCAGCGTTACTCC
>JAMWET010003590.1:0-11349 GCA_024036415.1 Prochilodus magdalenae | reverse complement strand
AGAATGTGGGGCGTGTGGTGAACTGTAACTAAGTTTGTAGTCCATTCTACACTGGTCCATTTCTACACTGGTCCCATTGTCTTTTCTACACTAGTCTAGTTTCCTACAACTATTCTATTTCTACTAAACACAGAGGCCATTTTTCTCTACACTAGTCTATTTCTAAAACTAACACTAGTCCTATTTCCTACGCACTAGTCCTATTTCTACACAAGTCCATTTCTACACTAGTTCTATTTCTACACTAGTCCCTATTTCTTAATACACTAGTCTATATTTTCTACACTAGTCCATTTCACAACACTGTGGTCCATTTCTACCTGGTCCATTCTACTTCTATTGCTTTCATTGTGGGTGCGACACGTCTCGTCAGGGGTAGTGGCGTACACTGCGCGGTATACTGGAGCGGAGGGGACGAGGCAGTACTATTCCATTTCTACACTAGTCTATTTCTCACTAGATCCAATTTCTTAAAACTATTCCTTTCTATCTACACGGAGGGGGAAGATGAGAAACGAAAAGATGGCCCGGGTGGTCTTTCTACCACTAGTTCCATTTCTACACTGGTCTATTCCTCCACCTATTCCATTTCTAACACTATTTCCATTTCTACACTAGTCCATTTCTCACTAGTCCCTTTTTCTACACTACGTCTTCTCCTCCACAGTCCCTTTCCTTCCACTTTTCCATTTCTAACATACTGGTCCATTTCTACAACTGTCCCATTTTCTAACACTAGTTCCCCTATTCCTACACTAGTCCATGATTCTTACACAATTCTACTTTCTTCACTAGTCTATTTCTTCTCTAACACTATTCCATTGGTTCTAAACTACATGGTCCATTTCTCACTAGTCCATTTCTACACTGGTCTATTTCTACACCTAGTCCATTTCTACACTGGTCCATTTCTACACAGTCTAACTTCACACTAGTTCCGTTTCTAAACTATCCATTTCCATAATTTCTACACTATTCTATTTCTAACCACTAGTACCCCATTTCTTACACCTAAGTCCATTACTACACTGGTCTATTCCTATCGGCACAAGTTCCATTTCTTTACATAGTCCATTTCCCTACACTAGGCTATTTTCCTACCTAATCTATTTTTCTCACTAGTCCTTATTCCCTGTAACACAGTCCATTTTCTTCTACACTAGTCCCATTTCTACACTCGTCTTATTTTCTACACTAGTCCATTTCTACACTAGTCATTTCTAAACACTGTGCCATTTCTTACCTAGTCTATTCTAACACTGGTCCATTTCTAACAACTGTGGTCCATTTCTACACTGTCCCTTTCTAACACTAGTCTATTTCTACACTAGTCTATTTTCTTCACACTAGTCATTTCTTCCTTTACACTAGTGCCATTTCTACCTAGTCCATTTCTTAAAGACACCTAGTCCCTTATTCTTTCTAACACTAGTCTATTTGCTACACTATCCATTTTCTACAACTGTCTAAATTTCACACTAGTCCAGTCTAACAACTAGTCTATTTCTAACAATGTCCATTTCTAACACTGTGTCTATTTCTACACTAGTCCATTTCTACACTGGTCTATTTCTACACAAGTCCATTTTGACTATGTGCAATAAAAACTCAGGAATCGATTTCTATTTCCACTATTTATATTTGTATATAATTTATATTTTATTTTTTATTATTGTATATATATATAGATCTTATTTATTATTTGTATATTTTCCTGACACTTGTTTCCTCTGTGCTGCTGTGGCATTGTAAATTTCCCCACTGTGGGATCTGTGGGATGTGGATATTGGATGGTACTTTAAAGCCCTTAAAAGTGAGTCATTATAAGCATAGTTCTCCAGGGAACTGGTTACTTTCGTACAAGCGCGCGGATGTGGAGGGGGGGTGGTATCACCTATCGCGCACACACTACGCTACAGCAGCATTAATGCCAAGTCGAATTCAATATGGCATGAGCAGAACCGAGCAGTTTCCTATTCGGGTGAGCCTAGACCGCCCTTTGCCGCAGCTGTTGCTGGAATTCCTGTGGTCGTTTCCTCGTTTCTTGCTCTTATGGTCTTCCAGTTTTTTTTCCCTCGGCCATAGCCTTTGCAAGGCACGCCCCATAGCAGCTCTGCATCACATTAGATGTCATTCCGTAATTTGGGCAGGGCAGGTCTGGAGGGACCAGGCACCAGCGTGTGTCGTTAGGGGCCGCGACCAGGAGGGCTAATTACTGTTGTGCTAATTAGGGGAAAGTGCTGTCGAATTGCGGCGGTTCATAAAAAAATAAACGAAAAAATGTGAAGGTAGAAAAAGACCTGGATCCGTGGCAGTGGGGGTGGCAATTCCCAGAATTTTCTGCCACCTCTGGGAGCGGCACCCCTGTGAGCGAGAGGGCTTTCCCTTTGCCAAGTACTGATGTAAATTTATCCACGAGCTTTCAGAACTGTGTGTTTGTGTTACGTGGAGCTGTAAAACGTCCGTAGATGAGGTCCCAGAAGACTGAAAAGAGGCCTGTGTTGAGGCAGGACGAAATGATGAGTCACAGATATGTGAGATGATCTGAAACCTCAGGGAGGTGGAATTGGAAGGAGGAAAGGTTATGAGTGAAGACAGAAGGAATGTTTGGCCTATACTTGAAGCAGTTGAGCAAAGAAACCTGCAGGATTGAGTATCCAATTGGTAAGAGATGAGCCAGTAGATATGATGGAAAATGGGAGGAAGATGGAGTGATTGGATAAGAGGGACATAGGATAATATTAGGGACAAGGTAAGGTCCCCCCCACCGAAAAGATAGCAGTGGCTTGGAGAACCACATGAAAGCTCCTGACACAGTACATTACATCAGTTTATTATTTTTTCAATCGCTGGGTCCCAAAGATAAACACGTATCCTCCATTTTTTTGTTGGGGAAAATTTTTAATTTTTATTCGCTCATTGATCACAATGACCTCGCTGTTTAACCACTGTTTGAGATTTCAGGAAGATGGACCAACAAGAAATGGCCCACAGCTGCTAGGAAGGACGTCCCTGGTTCCAATTGACTTCCATTCAAATTAAAGAAGGATTTGGGTTTCTCTCCCATGTAAAGTTTGCCATTTGGAGATACCTGTTTTTGTATGGATAGCGACGGTTTTGTTTTAATAAACCCTTTTTCCCACCCCCCCCCCCCCTTTTTGCAAGGTCGGAGGCGACCATGTCATGCGCATGGGATCATTGAAGGATGTTCCACAGAAAATCGTAAATAAATTATTCAATACATTCAAAAAGAACAGGAATTCAGCGCCATCAGAATTAAACTTGGTGGTAGGTTTGTCATCGTGAGACACGCCAATTGATATCAGCGGTTCAACATCACGGTGCCAGAGCACATGTGGTGGTAAGCAAGTACAGGCCTTATTACCTGTAACCTGGCTTGACCCAAATCCACAGATTAAATCCACATATATCTCCAGTACTGTGATTAGGCAAGGCCAGAAGATTCCAGCCCCTCGGGCGGCCACTGTTTGAGAAAGCCATCATGCTACTGTGTTAGTATAGGTCACATGGGCTCAAGAATCTTCGGAACACACTATACCTTAACACAGAGGTCCTCCACTGAAGCAATCGAGAAATGCAACTTGAAACAATAATTGGAATGAAAACATGCCATCAACATCAGTTCCAATGCCGGAGCGCCGCCGAATTTCTCTGGGCCCGAGCTCAATCCTGTGCTAGTCATACGAGAATACAGTGGGAATAGTGTGCTGTAATCACAAGAATGAGTCCACACTTCAAACTCGCTTCAAACAGGATGTTTGAGGATCTTGTGTTCCCACGCCAAAACAGACCATCCGGTACTTTCCGTCAGCGGCTGGTGCACAAGCCAACGTCTGTCATGGGTGACTGCATATGATGGGTGCCACTCTGTGATTGTTTCTCTATCTTTGTCTTTTTGAGACTTTTTGCCCTGCTCTGTCTGCCGATGGTTAGATTGTCCTTCTTGGTTTTAATACATTTGGACTGTCCTCATGGTTTATGACTTCATGCATCACTATCCTGGTGCCCGTTGGCATCCTGCCTTGCCTCTGATACTATATCTATCTAGCTGTATATATGCATCCCAGGGATTCCTAGGAAGCTGGGTTCTCATTTTCTGAACAGGTCCATGGTTTTGTTTACATTATGACTTAGACGTGTGCAAACTTTTCCTCATTTTGGGACGTTTCCAGTGTGATTCCTGCAGCCTCACACATTATTGCAACACCGGCTAAGCTGCGCTATGGTAGAAACACTTAACCAAAGATGTCTTGGGTGTTTTTAAGAAGAAAAGAACATTCCACAGACCAGTAATACAAGTACAACTAGTAAATGCGTAGTAGGTATAAGAAAAACCATTCGCCATAACTATAATCATCATATCCGTTAATATCTGTGAAGTTTGTATTGTGTGTAATAACTTTGTTTTAATGTTCAAATGGTACGTCCTTTAGAATATGTCAGGTGTCTCCAATAATGCAGTAATTAATTGATCAGAAGACATTCCTACCCAATGCACATTGAGTTTTCACTTAATTTTGACCCCTTCAACCTTGGAATGTTCGGGTTTGACAAATGGTCCGTTCCATGTTCATCGGCCCGCACTATACGCCCAGGGCCTTCACTTGGGGATGCCTCGAGATAAGTGAAAGGGTATTTGTCCAGGTGGTCTTTTGTATGTTATGATTATGTGATGTTGGACCCCACGGTATGGCCTTTCAAAAGGGCCCAATACGATCAGCCGGATATGAGGCCGTTATTGTTTTTTGTCCCACACTTATTTTTGTTACACCCTGTGTATCGCTGGGGTCCAACGGGCTCTGGTTACCGCTGTGTCCAAAAAAAGGGATCCCCCACTGATGTAGCACAGTACGCCTGTTCCATTTCCACACCCCGGCCACCTGTCTGCCTTTTTGTGCCCTGTGCTCATAAGCTCGTTCGTCTTCAGCAAGCGGCCTGCAATCCCAAAGACGGCAGGGCAACTTTCTGTTTAAATGCCCGGCCCGGTCTTTGTCCTCGACGCCCCAGCTTTTGTTGCTGCAACATAAAGCTTGTTCTGCCAGGGACCCATATTCTGCGGGCGGGCAGATCTGCTGCGGTGTGGACAGAGCGCTAATTGAAACCTGCGCATTTTGTGTGTTTATGTCTGGAGTACCAAATGTCCCCAGTGATCTGATTGTTTTGATGTTTTTTTCTCAGAGTACAAATGTCTGCGTTTTGAGGATAAATGCAGCTGCGGTTTTTGGTTGCTGAGATTTAAAGCGGGAGTAGGTGATTTATTTCTAGGAACATTATTTATAATGCCCCTGATAAATAAAAAGGTCATTAATATATTTTTTTATCATTCAATATGTTAATTTTAAGCGGATAATTTACTGTATTATAATGGTAATAAACTTGTTTATTATTACGTTTAACAATGTAATAAAAGCGTTTTATTGGTTAATCGTTATGATTTACCAGTGTACAAGTTAACCTCAAGGCTCGCGTGTGTTGGTCCCTCTTCTCTTTTTTCTTTCCCCTTTACACTCTTTCTCTTGGAGAAGTAATTTACTTCTCACACACGATTTGACTTGGTGCTTATCCTTTCCACTGCTATGCTGATGATGACGAAACTCTGGCTTTTTCCTTCCCATCAATCTGATTTACACAGGGTCTGCAAAGAACCGAGCCCCCATCTCTCAGCATCGCCTGACGCGACCATCAGCTCATGGATGAACAGCCTCAACGACTCTTAAGCTCAATACCAGCCAAGACTTGAGCTGCTGTCAACCCGAGCACTACAGATCCTCACACTGTGATTTCCTTAGCCCATACTAATTCGGGGAACTCGTTGAGCACCCCGACAGCGGAAGAAAGAGGCCTTGGAGTGATTCTTCGTGGCCAGTTTCGTTTCTCAAGAGGGGGGGCTCATACAGCGAACCTTGACTCGGTCATTCAGCAGAGATTCCCCCTCGCTCTACAACATTCAGAGGTCCACGACCCCTTCCTCTCTCGAGGAGGCCCGACCCAGCTGCTTTGTCCACGTCTCCTGTTCATTTCAAGGCTGGACTACTGCAACTCGCTCCTGGCTGGTCTTCCTCTGTGGGCCATCAGGCCCTTGCAACTTGTCCAGAACGCTGCAGCCCGTCTCATCTTCAATCTTCTCAAGTTCACCCACGTCACTCCACTGCTGTGCTCCCTTTACTGGCTTCCTGTTGCTGCCTGCCTCAGATTTCAAACTCTGAGGCCCACAAAGCCAAGAATGGACCAGCGCCTCCCTACCTTATGGCGATGGTGAAGAGTCCACCATCCCTGAGGACACATGGAAGACAAGCGTCCAGGCTCTTCTCTGTCCTGGCTCCCAGATGCCACCAATGAACTCCCACTGGGTGTCCGAACAGCGGAGTCTCTGGCGGTCTTCAAACGCAGACTGAAGACCCATCTCTTTGTAATGCACTTAAGTGAGTGAGCTCTAGTAGAGGTGTAAGTTGTGTGTGTTGTGTTGCACTTTAATGACCTTTTCTCCTCTATAGGTATGAGCGCTGGGCTGGGGTTGCCAGGTAATGCTTTACTTGCTCTATGTCTGTGTATTAATCTCTAGGTACCAGCACTGGCCCCCTGTTCGGGCAGTGTCTGAGCTCGTGGTAAGTTGCTCTGGATAAGAGCGTCTGCTAAATACCTTAAATGTAAATGTAAAATGTTAATTAATTAACTAACCATTTATTTAGAAATTTTATTATATCAATTAAAATCAATCTAATTCTTAATAAATTTAAAAAACTAAAAACAAAAAGAATTGTCCACATTTGTTTCCAATTTTAGGTCCAATTGTTTGGTGTAGTACCAAACCTGGGTGCTATGATAACCATAGATTTCAATTTTAAACAGCTACAAATAATTTAAACATATGGAATTTTTCTCTGACCACCTATATGCCGTTGAATTAGTAACAGGTGGTGGACCATGAGTGGTTCAGATCATCTACCCTACATGACACTAGGAAAAGATTCCGGGAGTCCAGAGATACCTCAGTCTGTGAAGGGCAATGCCAGAAAGGACTCTTGAATATATGAGACCCTCCAGTCCTCAGATGGACCTGTTTGAGAAACCAGCATGCTACTATGTTAAGTATAGTCACATGGGCTCAAGGATACTCTGGAAAGTTGCTATGACTTAACACAGTCTGCCACTGCATCAAGAAATGGAACCTGAAACTATAATGGAATAAAAGCCAAACATAAACTCCTTACAGCAAAGCCGCCGAGTTCTCTGGGCCCAAGCTTATCTCAGAGCTTAACGTCTGTCATGGGGGACTTGCATATGTGTGATGGTGCCACTGTGTGTGTGCATATGTATGTGTATGTACCAACTTATAATTGCTTATCAAGTGGTTCTCATTAGTTCTCAGTGGTTCTCAGCGGTTCACTCTAACCTGCACCCAAAAGGAATCAACCAACAGGATATAAACTTGGTGGGTAGGTGTGACATCATGAGATGTCACCAAAGACTGCAGTGGTGGGGTGGGTGAGTGGGGTAGGGCGTGAACCATACTGGTCATGGAGTGAACGCCAGAATGGCAAGCGTGTCATCTTCAGTGACGAGTCCCGCCTTTAAGTCCCCCTTGATGGAAGAAACCGCCCAAACGATTCTCGTGTGGAGTGGCAGGCACCGTGGTCAAGCACCAAAGATGAACAAGGTTAGCTTGTCACACGTCCAGAAGGCATGAGTTGCTCACTCCACCACGCCACCCCTACCACACCATCTGCAGGAACTGTGTGATGATTGACTAAATTCAAAGCTTGCATGGGGATGGATTATAATCACGGACTCCATTTAGAACCTCTACAGCTCCCAATACCGAGAACGTTCTGGACGTGTTTGGTTGAGCACACACGGCCGGCCCGACGCCATACTGAGAGAACAGCAGACTTCTGGTATGTGTAGCGCAATAAAATATTGATTCATATCCGCCCCCCCTAATTTTTATCAATCAGTTTATTGCTCCCTGGTTGACCCTTTAATCTTCCTTTCCCAACAGCACCGCAGCTCCCCACACCCTCCTTCTGGGTGCAGTTTTTTGTTCTTTTGACGATGATGATAGTTTCAGAGGTTTTTTAAAGTTTTTACAAGTTATTGTGGTTGCTGTTATTGAAAATATGACACTCACTTTTATTTCACTTCCCCTTCCGCATGCTAGCCTAAAAACCAACTTTTACTAAAAAGAGCTCAAGTTCTTTGTCCCTGCTTTGGTCATTTAAAGGCTCATTAATTAAGAGGGCATTCATTCCCAATAAAAGGAATATAATCCCGCCAAATCCCAATTAATTTAGAGAACAGAGATAATACAGCGCAGCAAGATGAAAGGAACCTGCCAACATGCCTGACAGCTGTATTTGTTGGTGCGCCCAGGAAGCAGCATGAGTGCAATACTGAGACCTAATAAAGGCAATAAAGGCATAAGTTTAGCCCAAATATTAAGCTTATAGCTCCAAACTGCTCCGCATCCATGAAAGAAACCGATCATCACCTCGCAGCCTAAAGTGGTGGTGTAGCTCAGGAGATAAACCCCACTATCTGGCTAGGAGCCACTATCACTGTGTGAGACATGGGGTTTTCGAAATTCCCGTCCTGGTTGGTGTCCTATACTGTGCGCTACACCATCAATAAGAGTCCTTGGGCAGGACTCCTAACACTACACTGGCCCACCTGTAATATGACTAAGCTTGTAAGCTCTGGATAAGAGCGTCAGCTGAATGTAAAGGGCTATGCTATCAGATAGTGAGCCAGAAGACTGCAACTAGATTGAGGGATGGCTACCAGTTTTAGCTGGTACTGGCCACGAGCCATTACAACTACAATCAAGAGGGGAGGCAGGAGCATAATGCCCCCTTCTGGAAAGCCAACCAAGGTAAAGCCGTCAAGGGAAAAGCGCAGTGTGTGAACGAAGTGCCACCCAACCATGTATTTTTTTGTACCCCAAGATAAAAAAAAACTACGCCTCCAGTTTCAGTAGATGTTCCCCCCGTTAGGGGACCTCACTGGGAGAAACAGTACTAAAAGTATGTACCTCCCAGATGTTACTTAGTATGGAGAGTAACAGTACTAAGTATGTACATTCAATGTACTAAGTATGGAGAGACAGTCCTAAAGTATGGTACATTCAGATGTGCTTACAGTAATGGAGGAGAACCAGTACTAAAGTATGCACCTTCAGATGTCTTAAGTATGGAGAGTACCAGTACTAAAGTATGTACCTTTCAGAGTACTTAAGTATGGAAGAGTAACAGTACTAAAGTATTGTACCTTCAGATGTACTAAGTATGGAGAAGTAACAGTACAAAGAATGTACCTTCAGGATGTTACTTAAGTATGGAGAGTAACAGTACTAAAGATGTTACCTTCAGATGTTACTTAAGTATGGAGAGTAACAGTACTAAAGTATGTTACCTTCAGATGTATGTTAAGTATGTGAGAGTAACAGTACTAGAGTTAGATGATACCTTCTAATGTAGCTGAAGGTATGAGATGAGAGTAGTAACGAATGTACGTTAAAAGTACTTAAGTATGGAGAGTAACCTTCGGAAGTATGTACTACTGATGAACTGGAAGAGGATGAGAGAGTACCAGTACTAAAGTATGTTCACCTTTCAGATGTACTTAAGTATGGAGGGTAACAGTACTAACGTATGTACCTTCAGATGTATAAAGTATGGAGAGTACCAGTACTAAAGTATGTACTTCAGATGTTACTTAAGTATGGGAGAGTAACAGTACTAAAGTATGTACCTCCGATGTATTAAGTATGGAGGAGTAACAGTACAAAGTAATGTACCTCCAGATGTACTTAAGTATGGAGAGTAACAGTACTAAAGTATGTTACCTTCAGATGTACTGAAGTATGGAGAGTAAACAGTACTAAAGTATGTACCTCCAAGATGTATTAAAGTATGGAAGAGTGCCAGTACATAAAGTATGTAACCTACAGATTGTACTTAAGTAATGGGGAGTAACCGTCCTAGAGTATGTACCTTCAGATCTGTACTTAAGTATGGAGAGTAACAGTACTAAAGTATGTCCCTCAAGATGTGACTGAAGTTTCGCATGGAGAGTAACAGTACTAAAGTAGGTACCTTCACGATGTACTTAAGTACGGAGAGTAACAGTACCTAAAGTATGTACCTACAGATGTACTTAAAGTATGGGGAGTAACAGTACTAGGAGTATGTACCTTTCCAGATGTACTTAAGTATGGAGAGTAACAGTACTAAAGTATGTCCCTTCAGATGTACTGAAGTATGGAGAGTAACAGTACTAAAGTATGTACCTCCAGATGTACTTAAGTATGGAGAGTAACAGTACTAAAGTATGTACCTACAGATGTACTTAAGTATGGGGAGTAACCGTACTAGAGTATGTACCTTTAGATGTACTGAAGTATGGAGAGTAACAGTACTAAAGCATGTACCTTCAGATGTAGACGGATAGATAGAACATTAAGATGCTTATTAACTTAGCTTTAGCTCTCTAGGTTGCTCAGTCTTAAAGAACAGGTGGGGCAAGCCATGCTAGCCTTGGTTACGAAGTGGCCATAGAAGCACTATGAAGACCCCCATTTTACACCGACATTTATTAGGCTATGGGAAGATATTCATAAGACGTGCTTTGTGTTGTATATTGTATCCCGGAGGAACAAGATTAACTTAATTAGAAAGACGACAAATTTCGGTTTGCAAGTGCAAGTGCCTTTCTGAAGATAAACACAAGTCTAGCCTGGGGGTCTGTGTATCTGACACATTAAGCCCATACACATACGCCATACAGACAAAAGTATAGGGACGCTAGCTGTACACCTGCAAGACCTTTTTATGACACCCCAGTCTTAATCCATAGCCATTAATTTGGAGCCGGTCCCTCAGTTGGTCCCTCTCTTTACAGCTATGGGTGTCTGTGGGAACTGTTAGCCAGAAGAGCATGTGTGAGGTCAGGCACAGATGAGTCTGGCAATCTAGTTCATCCTAAAGGTGCATGCTGGGGTTGAGGTCAAGGCTCTGTGCAGGCCAGTCAAGTTCTCCATGACCCATCCTGTTGGTGCCAGCATCATTGGCACACAGACCGTTACGTCAACTGCTCCTAACAAAGCGTCAACGTCGTCGAGGTCCATGATGCCATGGTCTGGCCTGCATGGACCCCAGCACACACCTTTGTGATGAACTACAGTGGAGATTGCAAGCCAAGCTCTCTCATCCAAACCCAGACTGGTCCATCAGACTGCCAGATAGAGAAGCGTGATTGGTCCACTGCTCCAGTGGCAGCCTCCACTCGAGGCTGGGCATTGATCTCGGTGATGTCAGCCTTGCATGCTGCGCT
>JAMWET010003589.1:0-67333 GCA_024036415.1 Prochilodus magdalenae | reverse complement strand
AAGAAGAGGGGTTTATATAGAAAGGTGAGAAGAGTCAGTTCACCACAAACATTCTTTCTCACAGTTTGTTGTGGTCTAATTAACCCTTGTGGTGTCAAATTGATACACGGTTATGTGGTTAAGAGTCTTGACTTACGTTGTGCAGATATTCAATACCATATTTACAACAACAGTCAGCAAGTTTACAGAATGTATCAGAGCAGATCTAGACCCTTTTCATCTCAGCCCCCTTTAAAATTCACTTTTCCAAATCTATTATATCCAGATCATTTCTAAATTTCTTTTTTTGTTTTACTGTGATGCTGCGATAAACACTTTTGTGATTTGAACCAAACTGAAGATTCTGGTGTGAAACTTCATAATCGGGTGATGCTGAAACATTGCTGTGGCCTACTGCACTCCTAAAATACTACTGGTTTCTGTATAAATGGGAGCTTCTTAGCTTCTTAGCTTCTCAGCTTCTTACTAATAGCAATGAACAGATTTTTGCAAGGCCAATTGGGGCAGTGAGCAGTACTTCTGCATTGCTGAGCAGCCTGTCTATAAACGTTAGTTAGCTTAGTGATATGCTTCTATATTAGTAATATGTAAGAGTAATATATATATAACTGTCATGTCTGCAAGCCTGCCTGACTCCGGACCCCAGTTCCCAGAGTGCAGAGCCCGATGACATCATAACCACATGCTCCCGCCCCGCTAATCTTCCTTGGTCTAACTCTCCCATTTACTGATTGCTCTCAGCTGTGTGACCTGTGTATAAACCCCATACTAACTATCACTCTTCGTGAAACATTGGTTGCAGTCCTGAGCATTGTTTCCAGTATTACTTGTCTGTACAGTTTTGACCCTGTTTCTCTTTTCGACCTCTCCATCTTACCTTATCCCTATGTGCCTTGTCTACTTGTATATTGATCTCTGGTTTCTGACCCTGCTTCTGCTCTTCTGGATTACGGCTTTGATCTCTCTCATTCTTTAATCTGCTTGTCTATCTGCCTTTCCAGATTTCAACCCTTGCCTTCCACCATCGTTTATGACCTGGTATTGCCCTTCTGCCTTGATGTATCTTCTGTTGTTGATGTGTGAAGCATCTGGTTTGGTTATCAAAATCCATTTGTACTGGTTCAGCAAGCGTGGGACCAAGTTCTTGGTTTGTGACAATAACCTATATCAATAATGTTTTTACATGGGTTCATACAGGCGTTTTTTGAGAATAGTTCCATATAGCACCAACAAATGGTTCTGCTACTGTTACCATGTTAAGATTATAACAATAGATGAGCCACTTCCTTGGCCAATATTGTAGTAACTGGGATGAAGCTTTCCAGCATTCCTTTTTTCATCAGTTCATCAGTTTCTATTTTGTTAACTCCACACATCATCACACATTTGACCAAGATGTTGATTTGTGCACCAGACACTCGATAACTAATGAAGCGCAACATTGTATATGCTCTCAGGATGTTCTGTTGCACAAAACGAGAGGTTAGGCCGAGAGGAAGGCAGGTGGTCTGAGAACTGGTCTAGTGGTTTCTATGTTAAATCTAGAGCACTCATCAGCATACATTAATCAAATGAAGCATCAGCTGTAGTTTTGGTTTTGCTCACCATTTGATGCTTCAACCAATCCACGTCTAGTAGACAACAGCTGGACATTCCTGTAGCCAGTAATACAAGTCAATGTAAGTAATGAAGCACATCTGTGTGCAACAATGAAGCTGTTAACAGCTGATGTAGAACAGTTCTAGGTTTAATTTAATACGGTATTATACAAATCTGCCTGACTAATATTTATACATCTTTACATATTTAAAAAGCCTTGAATGTTTTCACAGACAGACACTAAAGAAAGAGAGGAACATGTGTTTAATGGAGTGCAGTTTAAGGTAATTCTTTTCCTACCTCACTCACACTTGCCAACACAGCAGTGAAGACCTGTGGTTTCAGTAAAAGTAAGCTGATGCCTGGGATGAATTGTTTAATTAGTGTGTGTGCAACTACTGTGTGTGTATATACACATACAGTTCTTTATCAAAGTTTGAATACTTCTGGCCAAATTCCACTTTAAATGGTTTTCTGACACAGGACTACATGCACGCTGAACATGACAACCTCAACACCACATCAATGTCACCTAAGACCGCAATGGTGTCGCGTCAGACTCTCATGCAGTGAATCAGAATGATCCGCCCATGTATTTGGAATTAGTCAAAGCTCCATACAAGACAGGTAGCCTCTCCTTATCCATACAGTCACCCAGTTATAGTATTGAAAAACTTTCAAGCTATATGGAGTTTAGAGACCAGATCAGAGAGAAATTCTGTGTTTCTGCACGAAAGAAGAAAAAAGCAGAGACCCAGCACATGAATAGAAACTTTGAACTAGAATTGGCAAATACCATGTTTGTTTCTTATAGGATTATTATTATTATTATTATTATGTTTCCAACCTCTACGGAACCATATGGATAGTGTTCTTCCTGAATCCTCTCTATTTCCTCTGCCTCTCCCTCTGTGTTTTTTGCAGGATGGCGGTATTACCACATCCTGGTCTAGGTAGTTAGCCGTTTCTGTGCAACCTCTGTAGCTCCATCTTCTGGATGGAGAAATGTATTACAAGGTGGTTTATCTTGAACATGGTGCATGGTGTTTTCATAGCGCATGGTGTTTGAGTGAACTAGTTCATCCAATAAGGTTATAAAGTTATTTGCTGGCATCTTTGTAGTCTTAATGACTGGATTAAGTGCATTACTGCTGCAGAGTGATAGTCCGATCATGGTGCTGATAAACAGGACTACACCGTTATGTGGAGCAGCATGATGGTTCTCTAACTGTAACAATGTTAAAGCATGCATGAAAGTTTCAGCACTTGCTACCATAAATTTGTATGAGATATATTGTCATGTTTGCCTGCATCTTAATGCTGAAGGTCCTCATACAAGTTTAGATGCCCATCAGAGCACATGTAGGACCATGCCACCCTGAAAGAGTTACACTGTGCGACACATCCAAAAGTTAGAAACCATTGTTTTTGGTGAAGTATGCAAACCGGCAGTAACATTGAGCACTGTTCAGTTCCTTGATGTGTCAAAGCACATCTCTTAGCATTTCACCATAACTAGATGAAAGTAAACCACAGAGAACCACAGTGAATTATAGATTAGATTAGATTAGATTAGATTAGATTAGATTCAACTTTATTGTCATTGTGCAGAGTACAGGTACAGAGCCAATGAAATGCAGTTAGCATCTAACCAGAAGTGCAAGTACAGTATTATTTACATAAAGAGCCGAAATAATAAATATATACATATATAAGCATATCTATATACATATATATGAATGTATAGAGCAGCATTTACAATGAATGTTTCAACTGTAAGAGTAGTGCAAGTAGACAGTATGTAAACAATGAAAATAAGATCTGATGTAGAGATAATATAAGAACAGTACGTAAACATGAGTATACAGTATGTAAACATGAGTGTACGGTAGGCTTGGTGATGAATAAAGTGCAGAAGGTGCAGGGATGCAGTAGAGGGAGCGCAATGTAAATTAAAGTGTCCGTGCAGCGTTCATGAGACACACAGCCTCGTGAAAAAAACTGTTCTTAAGTCTGCTGGTGCGGGAGCGGAGGCTCCTGTGGCGCCTGCCAGATGGGAGGAGGGTGAAAAGACCATGATTCGGGTGGGAAACGTCCTTGATGATATTCCTCGCCCTGCCCAGGCAGCGCTTATGATAGATGTCCTGAATGGTGGGTAACTGGGTGCCTGTGATGCGTTGAGCCATTTTCACCACCCGCTGGAGTGCCTTGCGGTCAGCAGCGCAGCAGTTGCCATACCATACAGAGATGCTGTTGGTGAGTTGTTGTTATGGCACCATGTAGACAGATGCTGTATCTCATCCCTATAGGCCATCTCGTCGTTGTCTCTGATCAGGCCTATCACCGTTGTGTCGCCCGCGTACTTGATTATGGTGTTAGAACCATAAATTGGCACGCAGTCAAAACACAACCTTGTGGGACGCCGGTGTTCAGGCTGATGACAGAGGATAAGAGATTGTCTAACTTAACAGACTGGGGTCTGTCAGACAGGAAGTCCGAAATCCAGTTGCAAAGTGTTGTGCTGATACCCAGATGGTGATAAGCTTGGAGGGGATTATTGTGTTGAATGCTGCACTGAAGTCAATGAACAGAATGAAAATGAAAATATGTGCAAAAACTCCTGTGAGTTCATGGGCACAAGCTCTTAACACACGACCAGGTACCTTATCAGGGCCGGCGGCGCTCCGTACATTCACCCTACTCAGCGTGCGACGAACATCCAGGGTGGAGAGTGTGAGTGGATGATCGAGGAGTGGCGGATTATTTTTTGAGGAGACCACCATGTTCCCCCGGTCAAAGCGAGCATAAAAATGATTAAGCTCGTCAGGGAGTGAAGCACAGTTGTTGGCTAGTACAGTGCTATGTGGTTTGTAGTCAGTCAGAGTTTGTATGCCTTGCCACATACGTCATGGGTCAGAATAGCTGAAGTGCTCCTCAATCCGTTGTTTATAGCAGTGCTTGGCCATGGCGATCCCTTTCCTCAGATTAGCTCTGGCAGAGCTGTAAGCCTCCCGGTCACCAGACCTAAAGGCAGCATCTCTAGCTTTCAGGTTTACTCAGTGAAAAGCAGCCAGTTTTTCAGGTGAGCAGACAAATCCTAATGCTAAATCACCTTAGCTAACATTACTATCCTAGCTTTTTCACCGTCTGTCTTTCAGCTTGAAAACAGACAGCTTGTGAACAGATGCCAAGCATGAGTGATTTGAAAGCTTTACTTAATTCAATGTACTTAACCTGGTGTTTAGCAGCTCAAACTGCTGGCATAGCAGCACTCTGATACATGAAACTGTGCTGTGTGACGTAATGTGTACAGTGTGTGGTGGACTTAAGCTTAGAAACAGGAGTCTGGGAAAAAAACTAAAAGAACACAACTATTTATAAAAAGGGCCCATATTTTTTAATACAGTATGAGAATGGTAAAAAACCAGTACTGCACTGAAACTGAAGCAGGATGTGCTGTCTGCATTTATTATACAGTCTATGTATGGATTATTTACATGTCTTAAATGTCATTTGTCCTATTTTCTGCATTATTGCTTGGACAGAAGGAAACTGACACGAGAGGGAAATACTCTTGTATTTTGGAGCAAAGGGTTTGTCACATGTATCATCCTGAATGAAAGAAGCAATACCCACTGCAGTGTTCCCACACAGCAAAGGACCTCCAGAGTCTCCCTGTTAAGAACACACAAATTACAGCATTACTGATGATAAATGTAAATGCTGGGACCTTTTTAACTTGGATGGAGATGTTTGATATTTGGACCCACTGTGACTGTTCCATGCAGCTGTAGCTAAATCATTATTAAGCAACTTATTTGGCTACAAAGTGTTATTTATGTTAAGCTCCTCCTTCTCCTTTAATATTGGTTGCTTTACCTGTAGTTTATAAATCTAAATCCCTTCCCATTTTAACAACATACCCACAGCATGTTTTCCCCTGTGGAGTCAAATGGATCAGAAGCAGGTAATACAGAAAAAAGAAATATATATATGTATATAGCAAATACAGCGTCAGTTCCTCTTGGGAATGACATATACAAGTCCTGCACAGTGGTCAGAAGGATTTTAAACCACTCTTCTTGCAGGATAGTGGCCAGGTCACTACGTGATGCTGGTGGAGGTTTATCCTTCTTGGTGGTATGCTGACATTACCATGGATACCGTGGCTCTTGATACATCACAAAGACTTGCTGTCTTGGTTGCGCCAGCACAGATGCGCCAGCAAGACGTGCACCAACAATTTGTCCTCTTTTGAACTCTGGTATGTCACCCATAATGCTGTGTGCATTGCAGTATTTTGAGCAGAACTGTGCTCTTACCTGCTAACTGAACCTTCACACTCTGCTCTTACTGGTGCAATGTGCAATTAATCAAGATTGGCCACCAGGCTGGTCCAATTTAGCCATGAGACCTCCCACACTAAAATGACAGGTGTTTCAGTTTCATTGTCCAACCCTTGTATATATATATATATATATATATATATATATATATATATATATATATATATATATATATATATATATATATATATATATGCACACACACACACACACTCTAAGTCCACAGGACTGACCACAAGTACTGCTCTTATGGCCAATGTATCAGTTTACTGAAACCGCAGAAGTCAATAAGACCTACTTTAGCCATGACACACACACACACACACACATGCGGCTGCCGTGTGTTTCTGCAAACTGAAATCCCGACAATACAGCATGTCACACATCCCTCTGGCCAAATGCTGAGTCTGGCCACTAGGGACTCCATTCCTCAGGACCAACTGGGTAAGCATGTGACCTCCGGTGGGCAGCCAGAAACCTATCCCAGATCAGCCTCACCTGATTAGTGTCACATGTTTTGTGGTCTATTTAAGGTGTGTTTAATCCTTTGCAAACTATTGTATCTGTTTATCCAGTATGTACCAATGAGTTCAACACCTTCAGCACCGGTTTGACTGCCACTGTTCAAGTCTCTGCAGCTCCAGAGGATACCTCCTCCACACTCTCCCTCACCTCAGCGCCCGATACTTCAGTCTCTGCCTGGCTGGACATTACACCTTCTTCTTTTTTTATTCATGCACCCTTCCTGCAGGTTGACAGTACAGACAACAAAGCCCTTCCACCCTTCTCACACTTTATCTCATCAGACCTGACCTGCAGCACCACTGAAGCCCCCGCCTCTCCCCCTGCACACCTTCACCGCAGACCAGGTTAGAGATGAGGAGATTCCACATAAGGAAGGCAGCTGGGCCGAACAGAGTGTGTCCTAGACTACTGAAGTCCTGCGCCGCCGAGCTGGGGGCACCCCTACAGCCCTTCTTTTACCTGAGTCTGCGCTTGGGCAGGGTTCCCACACTGTGGAAAACATCATGCCTTGTTCCAGTACCCAAGAGGGGACGACCCAGTGAGCTCAATGACTTCAGCCAGTCGCTCTCACATCACATGTCATGAAGACCCTGGAATGCCTCTTTCTACACCTTGTCAGACCCCAGGTTCAACACGCAATGGACCCCCTGCAGTTCGCCTACAGGGAGAAAGTGGAAGTAGAGGACCCACTCTCATGTGGACAAGGGGGGCAGTGCTGTGAGAGTCATGTTCTTTGATTTCTCCATTGCTTTTAACATCATTCAGCCCCTCCAACTGAGAGATAAGCTGGCAAGGACGCAGGTGGAGCACCTGGTCTCCTGGATTACTGATTTCCTCACTGGCTGACCTCAGTATGTCAGGCTGAAGGACTGTACGTCAGAGACTGTGGTTAGCCGCACAGAAGCACCACAGGGGACTATGTTTTCTTTTTCTCTTTACCATGTGGTCTGATGAGTCCAGATTTACCCTGTTTCAGAGCGATGGGAGTGATCATGCATAATTCCCACTGTACAAGGCAGTGGAGGAAGAGTTATGGCCTGGTGCAGCATTTACACCTGTTCTAATCTGCTGTCAAATGCCAAGGCAAGAAGAATGCATAGCACTAGGGAATAAGCGTGGGTGGTATTGTACTGACTGCATTTCTGGCGTTATGATATGCCTCATTCACACATACATGCGAGTAATATGGCTGTTTTATGTGAGTGAATTCCAAGAGAGGCCTGGCTCTGGTTTCCACATGTGCTATATAATGAGCATTTTTGTCAAATCTGGATGCAATTCATAAATTTGTAATGCAATATTTTAGTTAAACCCTTTAATGAAAATTGAAAGACAACAATTGTGCTAGTTTTGCTGGTGACTGTACATGCAGGTCTATGCTTGGTTTTTCCAGCAGAGATTGTAGAGTTAACCCGTCAGCTAGGCAGCTTTCTCATAAAGAATCCTGAATATGACTACCCCCAGGATTTCTTACATGCGGTTTCATCAAAGAATACACACAAGGATATATGCTTGAGAAATGCTTTTATTGAGATTAAATTGCGAATGCTTGGGTTGTAATCAAATACAGACTACCCTTTCCCAATAACAGACTTGATCCAGGGCAGAAATGCAGATATTTTGGCAAAAATCTTTGGCTTTGTGGGGGCATCACACATGTCCTTTTCACCAAAGGAAACAATGCCCACTGCAGTATTCCCACAAACCAAAGGACCTCCAGAGTCTCCCTGTTAACAACACACAAATCAAACACATGGCACATTACACATGTACATCCACATACACTTTATTTACTTCAGTTTAATATTCAGTGTTGGGTCAACATGATAAAACAGAGTCCTGCATTTTTCATACCTTACAAGTTCCTCCGGGATGAACTGCACATACCATCCTGGGGGTTGGATATTTCTTCCAGAGCTTCTTGCATTTAGCTTGGGCCACAATAGTAATTTTAGTCTCCAAAAGACGATTGCTAACAGGTTTAAAGGATCCTGTTCTTCCCCAGCCTGCTACACTGCAGACCGAGTTGGCTCTGATGTCCTCATTTTTTTTAGGGATGGAGATCCAGTTTACAGTTTTGCTTCTTTTGACTTTTCCATGTAACTGCAAACAGATAATCATTTACTCATCTCTAATTACTTTTTGTGTTAATGGTTCATCACACAAGTGAAAGTGACCTTTACCAAGGGCACAGACACACTGAGCCCATGCCATGACAGACCCTGACATTTGAACTTGTTGCTAGTAACAACCTGGTTAATCCATTTAGTCTTTGGCCCTGAGGACACGCTGTCCATTACTTGTACAGGGACCTGAAATGCTGTTTCATCCAACTGCAGTGTTTGTTTTTTTGGTGTCATGGTCCCGGTGTCTCCTAGCCCAGAGAAGTCTGATATTTTTAAGGTATTTTTTAACTGCTGATTTTTTTAATTAACATTTTCCACAGTGTCTTAATGTTTCCTGATTTGGGGTGGTTCTGTAACTTCCTAACGTTTCACTTCAGACCTGGGCTGCTGATGTTGTTCCCCCTACTGAAGCTAAATTTACACCCTTTATCCAGTTATTTACCTTTAAAAGCATGATGTCATAGTCATGTTGGCTGGCACTGTATTGCGGATGAGGGTAGTAAGTCTTCACTTCCTTGTGGATAGAACCATCTTCCTTCTTTGACAGATCATGAGCACCCAGCACAGCCGTAAGTTGTTTGCTACATGGAGGAACATTTTAGAGCTTTAAGAGGCCATTTAATACACTGACACTTCAAAATCATGGAACAGCAGTATTTTGATCAATTAAAGTAAACTGATTATGAAGTTATTATACGCAAAGATCTACAAAAACAATACTGACACTGAGATGTAAATCACTCAGGTTTCACCTGCATTCCTCCTCAAAGTTTACTTTAACTTTCAGAGTGGAAAATTATACATGGCTGCAAGTGGATGTTGCTTCATTGAGCAGTGCCTCTTTCCTCAGTGGAGTTGATTAAATGATTGTGATTAAAAGGTTGTGAATTACAAGTTGTGATATATCCAAATAAAAAATCTACCACAGGTAAAATTAAAATACACTTTATTTCAGGATGTAAGTTTGGTAACACATAATACCTTATGATACCTTATACCATTTAAATGAAAGTAAATCCTGTCATAAGTTCAAGTTCATATAATTGATTATAAGTAATTAACTATAATTAATTAAAAGAATTACATGCATATCACTTTATAAGGCAAGAGAACATGACTTCATAAACTTAATAGGACCTGTTCATAAGAACTTTCCAGACACTAATATGTAATGCGCTACACGCTACATATAACACTATATACTGCCTTAGGCCAGGTCTTTACAGACATTCAGTGAAATGAGTTCTGTATTAAGTAAATTTATTTTACTATTGAGCATTATAAGTGTTATTTTTCTGATTTATGTGACATGAGATTAAGTGTCATAGTGTATTATATTTACAGTGTTCATATAAACAAATATGCATAATGACACATGACATAATAAAGTTACAGTTTTGCTTCATAAAGTGTTATGCATGTTACTATAGCTACATTTAATCAATTATATGAATTTAAACTTATGACAGGATTTACTCCAAGGCCCTTAGGATACAGTAAGAAAACAGAATAAAAGGGCTTACCTCTCACGGCAGTGTGCAGCAGTCATGACAAATTGATCGGACACAAGGAAGCCACCACAGATGTGCCTTCCATCTTCCTGAATGGAGACCATGTAGGGTCTGGAGTGTGGTTTAGCCTCCGTGCCATTTATTATACCAACATTAACACTGGCTGAGAGAGACAGAAGAAGAAGGAGTTATAATCATTCTTCTACATGTATCTGTATCTTAAAATTATTTATAGAAAACTGATCTTTAAAAGTGTTCTTTATGTTATGTGAAATGCAAATGAAAACTTTTTTGTAAATTCTGTTTTATTTTCATTCAATTCACTGCAGTATAAATCACATCTCATTAACTTCATTGCTTTTCATTTGTTAGTTTTGCACTCATTTAAACCTCCATGTCCTGCATATTCCAATTATGTATATAGTATGTATACAGTTTTGAAGGCAGAATATTTTGCCTCTGTTTCATTTTCTTTGTTTGTTTCATTGCACTTCTTTTTGTATGAACATCAATTCATTGCAATTAAACTTGAGCCCTGAAACGCTGCCAGCATAGTTGACCTATGGCCAATGTACATGGTATAGTTTGCACAGTTTGTGGATGCATTTCTCATAATTGTTGTTTTTTATTTTTGGCATTGTCCTTTATACAAAAATATATCCAGGTTCCTTGAAGGTTTTGACCATGTTAGACACATTAGAGGCTGAAATACATAGAATTCCTGCAATTACTTGCTGAGGAACTGATTTGTTCTCAAACTGTTGGATTATTTGATGATGCATGTTAGGTAAACTGGCAAGCCTTGTGCATCTTTACTAAGGACTGGGCCATTCCTGAATTCTGCATAATTGCCACCGTTCCTAAACACTGACTTTGTCTTAAATGAGTTATCTTCTTATTTTTAAGGTCTGTAGACATCAATTTCAAAATGAATGAATATTTACAAAAAACAATGTCACTGTCACACTTTCATGTTCTCCTCCTGTTCCCATCACAACAAACTGCATTTCCCATGATTCACCACATCATGAACTATTCTACTGTTCAGCCTTACTTAAGTACTCAGGTCATTCACCTGTTCTCTATTACTCTGTTTGTATCCACACCTGTTCTGTTTCTGTTATTCCTTGCATGCTGAGCGGTCTCCCTGTGTTTGTACATCTTGTGTATTACCTCAGCGTTGTCTCTTGGCTTACTCTCTTGATTATCTCTCTGGTTTGGCTCAGCTGTCTTTGACCTCTGCCTGTTTTCCTGGTTCTTACCCTTGTCTTGTTTTATCTGTTTTAGTTTCTGTGTTTACTAATTGGTTTTTGACTGACTCTGAATCTACTCACTCACTCCTAACTTTATGTCCGCAAACATCTGCATAGTCCACCTAGTGTTACACCAATACCCAAGTGGACAGCACTGAGTGCAGGTGTGTTCAAGGTCCAATTTGTCCTGAAGATGCATTTTAATCCAACCATTCAAACTTTTGGAGGTGGTCAGGACACATATGGCCGAACAACAATGGCAGTGTCAATGCTAAAGTACTGAGCGACTGCCTGATCAACTTCGTCAGTACATTTGTCATCTCCTCTCCTGTTTATAAAGTGTGTATGAACAATCCATGCAGTCTAAATAGTTGTGACAGCTTGGATATGCAAATGAAAAACAAAGATTTTAAAGACATTAACTTTAATCATTCATTACATCCATGCCTAAAAGCCCTGCTCTTGAATTCCAATTCGTATTCCACTGCATGTGATGAAATTTCACAATCCCCACCACCCATCTTTCTTCATACCTCCATATGTTAAAGGCACAGCCCTAACTAGAAAATGTCAGGTATCGACAAGGTCTAAGTGATACTTACCAGAGTGGCTCAGGCAGGGCAGCAGAGCAGCCAGTAAAAACACAAAGATGAGAGTCATGTTGCTCTAGAGAGCAAACGTGTTCTCCTTGAAGAAGTCTGCCTCAGTGAGTGTCTTTTATACAGAAATGAGAAGCAGTGGGAAGCTTACTGATCTCTGTGACCTCAGTAAACTGGTCCCTACTTCAGTGGAAGTTGTGTAGTTTGGTAGTTGGGTAATCTTAATTCAGTTCTCATTTTATCTACATTCAGTGCTTTGATCTAGCTTCAGATTTGAAAAAAGACATTTGTTTTCTGTCCATCCGTCCACTGTGAGATGGAAGCTCAACTGAAAACACATGTAGGTAAAGTAAATTGACACAAAAGGTGTCACACGAGACCGGGGTCTGAATCCAAAACAAGGTTTTAATGGAGAACAAGACGTCAGGCAAACAAGGCAGACAAAAGATATCCAAAATCAAGGTCGAAAACCCAAAATCGAGATCAAAGAGCCAGACAATAACGGATACAGAGAACGCTTCAGATGCAGGTAAACCAAACAAGACGTCGCACATGAGTACAGGTAATGGGTCCTTAAATACAGAGTGAATTGGCTAAACAGGAAAAAGGTGCACAGATTAGAACTGGGGTGAGTGCGACCTTCTGTGGCGGGGAGGTGCGATATTATTGGTAACATCACCCCCCACCTGATGGTCAGCCCCAGCCAAACCCTGGAGTACGTGCCGAAGGTGACCTCTGGGACGAGGAGCTGGCCGATCAGGGTGCTTGCGATGAAACTCCTCAGTCAATGAGGGGGCGAGGATATCACACACGGGAACCCAAGACCGCTCCTCGAGTCTGTAACCCACCCAGTCCACAAGGACCCGTCAATGTCCAGCAGGGGGGGGGGCCGGGGGCTCAGTAACTGACCTGGGTCTGGAGAAGAAGAAATGTGTTTGAGAAGAGAAACATGGAAGGTGGGAGCAATACGATACTGGGAAGGGAGCTCTAAACAATAAGATATGTTGGAGGATTTTAAAGGGACCAATAAAGCAAGGATATAAATATAAGAAAGGTGGCCACATAGACCTTACCCTCCGGGCAGGTAGCAGGGGTGGGGTCAGAGGCTTGCTCAGCATGGATTTTACTGTCAAAATCCCAAAGAACAAAAGCTAATACGCAGGAGGGGGGAAGAATGGTCTCTGGTTCACTTCTGCTGGTGTTGTCCAATTCAGTGTACATGTGTGAGAGAGCATCAGCTTTGCCTTTCTTGGACCCAGGTTGATAAGGGACAGAGAAGTTGAACCGATTAAAAAATAACGACCAGCGAGCCTGTCTGGAACTAAGTCTCTTAGCAGACCTAAGGTACTCAAGGTTGCGATGATCAGTAAATATCACAAAAGGGTGTCTGGCCCTTTCGAGCCAGTGCCTCTATTCTTCCAACACATATTTCATAGCCAAGAGTTCACGGTTACCCACATCATAATTTTTCTCGGCAGAGTTAAGTTTATGTGAGTAATACGTGCAGGGGTGTAGTTTGGTGGTGTCCCAGATCTTTGTGACAACACAGCTCCAACCCCAGTGTCAGAGGCATCAACCTTTACCTCAAACAGTAGATCTGGGCTGGGGCATTTTAGAACTGGGGCTGTGGTGAACTTCTCCTTTAAGGCTGTGAAGGCTTGTTCTGCAGCCATGGACCAGTCCAAGGTCTTGTTGTTGCCTTTGAGCAGAAGGGTAGGGGAGCTGCTACAGAGCTGAAATTTCTAATAAAGCGACGATAAAAGTTAGCAAAGCCTAAAAACGCTGCAGTTCTTCGACAGTCTTAGGTCGGGGCCAGTTTACCACTGCATTGACCTTTGTTAGGGTTCATGCTAACACAGCCCGGTCTAATGTTGTACCCCAAAAAGGAGAGTTCTTGGACATGGAGTCTGCTTTGACATACAGTTAATGGTCTAGGAATCTTTAACACTGCCCTAACTTGGTGGACATGTTCATCAAACGAGGAAGTAAAAAACATTATATCATCCATTAAGACAATTACCTGTCTATCTATCATGTCTCTGAACACAAACGCCTGGAAAACAGCTGGTGAACAAGACAATCCATATGGCATAACCAGGTATTCATAATGCCCCCTAGCGGTCACAAAAGCAGTCTTCCATTCATCACCTTCTTTAATGCGAATTAAGTTGTAGGTGCTTCGGAGGTCGAGCTTGGTGAACCACGGGGTATTTCTACGTTTTTTCAGAGCAGATGGTACTAGGGGCAATGTATATGGGTTTTTGACTGAGATAACATTAAGACCCCTGTAATCAATGCAAGAGCGGGGTGGAGACCCCTGTCTTTTTTCTCAACAAAGATAAATCCTGCAGCACAGGGAGACTTGAAGGGTCTAATATGGCCCATAGTCAAGTCCTCACCAATGTATGTCTCTAGAGCCTGGGTTTCAGGCTCAGACAGGAGGTAAACACGACTGCGTGGAGGTGTAGTATTGGGCAACAGGTCTATAGCGCAATCCCAACTTGAACTGTGTCAGAAATTGACTTTTTGAGCATAAAATCTTACTGTTGGCTGACCATAGAGCAGTAGCCCATTCTTTAGCTTTCCCTGTGAATAACTCTTACATGTACCCGGAGAGCCGTCGCAGCGTATGGGATTCACGATTAAAGCGGTGGAGGGAGGAATGGCTGGAGTCTCAATGACCACAGCTTGTTTGGGACCAACTACAGCTGGAGCTTCAGCAGGGGATGCTACACGCTGCATCAAACTCTGAACAAGTTGAACCAACTCCTCTAATTTTTGCTAATGGTTAGCCATGCGCTGCTCAAAACCTGCTGGATCCATAATCTGCCATGTCTTATGTCACATGAGACCAGGGTCTGAATCCAAAAGCAGGCTTTAATGGAGAACAAAAGACCAGGCAAACAATGACAAGGGATATCCAAAATCAAGGTCGAAAACACAAAAACAAGATCAAAGAGCCAGACAATAACGGATACAGAGAACGCTTTAGATGCAGGTAAACCAAACGAGACATTGCACATGAGCACAGGTAATGGGTCCTTAAATACAGGTGCGCAGATTAGAACTGGGGTGAGTGCGACCTCCTGTGGTGGGGAGGTGCGATACCAGGGCCATTGGTAACACCATGGTTGTACAAAAAACGCACCCCTGGAGCCTTAGGCCTTACCATAGGTGTTGCTGAAGCCCTGGCCTTAGAGGTTGCTCCAGCTCATACCATAGACATTGCTCCAGCTCTAGCCTCAGAGATTGCTCCAGCTCTTACCATAGACATTGTTTCAGTGCTAGCCTCAGAGATTTCTCCAGCACTAACTTCTGACTTTGCTTTAACCCTGCCAGATAAATGTCATGATGAATAGTACCATGATAAACATAATATATGAAGTATATATCATATAATTCAGGGGTGCACAACATACGGCCCGCGGGAAGGAAGTGCTGATGCATTTTTAATATAAATAATGCTGCCACTTTAAATTCATTGGGATGTTTGATGAAATTGCGGAACACTGCCACCTGGTGTTTACTTTCCAAAACTTTAATTATTCTCCCCCCCGAAGCCATCGCCATCCCCCGAAATGGCAACTGCTGTGTTCAAATAATGCATTAATACAAAAATCAACAATTAGGATACATGGTTTTTCTTGGATGGTGAAAATGTAATTAATGTGGAGTTACATATAAATTCAGGAAATGTGGATTTAAATGTATAAATGGGAATTATAGTACTGTAGAATGGGAGGATTTTAGTTAATGCATTATTATTTCTTACAATTATTTGTATCAAGCCATGAGAATAAATTGTGAACAGAAACAGACTGTTGGTAAGAAGTAATGTCAAACCTAAGACTACATTTTATGTGAGAGAACAAAAGTAAAGTAACATCTGCCTCTACTGCATCTACCACTGGAAAGTCCTCAGAAGGATGTGTTGGAAATTGTGGTTATAAGCACATATATGGACTCGTGATGAATGTTACTTAAGAAGGGTTTTGAGCCCTTTATAATTTTCTAAATTTGAGTAAAACTGACTTTTCACACAAACGATCGACCTGGATAAAAAGAACCCAATTAAATAAAGGATACAAAAATACTTGGTCCCCAAAGAAGGAGGAGTCACTGCGAACCTATAAACAGTTGAACAGCTGAAGGACTGGGGAACCACTCTGAAACAGGTGACAAAAAGCACAAGGATTATTTAAAGTTTGCAGGGGCTGAGCATAACTAGACAGGGGCCAGTACAAAACAGTCTGGTGGTTAATGCTCCACAAACACCTAGGGAGGGGAAGGCTATTTAAAGGGAAGGATAATAAGCTGGAATAGGGAGCAGGTAAGAGGGGGCAGATACAGGAGGGGCTAGGTAAAAGGGGGCAGGAGCAAAGGTCATCAGTACTCAGGTGAGTTCGACCTCTGGTGGGCGGCATGAGAAGTGTCCCAAGAATGTATATCCTAAGACGACCTGACACTACGTTTCTTTTCTTTGATACCCATCTGTGTGTGTTGATTGACTTAATACGATAGGAGTAAGGGAACAGTCTAAAATTGGGAGATTATATTATTTGAAGTGGCAATAAGATTCCTAAACAGTGTACAGAGTATATGAAATGTAATAGGCATATATTAATATACCAGTTCTGTAAATCCTACACTTTCCAATAAAACACTGCATAGAACAATATGGCCATTGCCTTTCATTGTATTTTACTGGCCTTCAGGTTAAACTAAATGGACGTTTAACTCATTCAACTGAAAGTTGACAGTGGGTCTTAAAGCTGACATTTATGTGTATTTTGTTAATAGTATGTTAACAATAATATATGTTTAATGGGCAGAAACGTATTATTTCAAGGTCAATAACTCATATAACATTTTTTATACTCATATTTATAACATTTCTTTGACACCACCTTTTTTACATAAGTTCAGTCCCCTAGTTTTTAAAGTGTGGCTGATAAATTGTGGATTTTGATTGTCTGATTGTTCACATACTTTTGTATGCAGAGCATTTGATGCTGAGACTATAACTGGAGTAATGTCTGAGACTAAAACTGAAACTATGTCTGAGGCTAGATCTGTAGCAAACTCTGAGGGTAATACTGAAGAAATCTCTGAGGCTAGATCTGCAACCAACTCTGAGGTTAGTACTGAAGCAATCTCTGAGGCTAGTACCAAGGAAATCTCTGAGGCTAGATCTGCAGCCAACTCTGAGGTTAGTACTGAAGCAATCTCTGAGGCTAGTACCAAGGAAATCTCTACAAACACTGTGTACTGTCACTAATAATTGCAAATATAGGAGTATGTTTTTCATTCAGATTTTAATAAAATCAAAAACGATGCTCTTTTTTTATCCCAACCAGTTTCCAGTAAAGCATTTCCCCGGCTCTGAATTTAATATTTGTGTTTCAACTTGTGTACATAAAACATAGACAGGCCCAGTCCAGTTTAGCTTAGTTTGTATCATGTAACAACAGGGGAGACTTTTAGAGAACATTCTCTAATGAACTCTACTCTTTGCCTTCTTGTCTACTGTGTCTGCTCATCAAAACAACAAGACATTCTGTGTGTGAACTTTTCTCCTTTTTTCATCTAATACATTTACACTCAAATTAATCTCTGGTTTCTCAACCAAATGTGTGGCCAAATGCAGGCGACACAGCATTAGCGTTCTAAAAAACATTATGGTCCTGAAGTGTTTTTAGAGAGATACTTGAATTATACAGAGCCATAAAGATACTCTCAGCATGCACTTCACCATCAATTAGAGTTGCACAGATACTTGAACCCAGAAAGAATCAGTCGACAGGTGGGTTTGACATGTGAATGACATTCAGCGAATTCAGTGATGCCTTTTATCTACTCTTTTGATGATGAATGTCTAAATTTGTATTTTGGAATGGAGATTAATAACAAACTGTGGCATCCAGTTGCCACTTACTGAGTTTTATACAGATCTTCTTGTAAACAAAGACCCCACCCATCTTTAAATCAGAAATGTAAAATGAGTCAGTGGGACAGATGGAAGTTAGTAATTTTGTGGCGTAGTGCTGTTTTTATATGGTGGATGTGCAGATGTGTTATTATTTTGGGCTACTTAACGTCCTGTTGTTGTTTTGACTTGGCTTGATGTGAAAAAGACAGAAGTGTGTGGTAGTCAAATCCGGTCTCAAAATCTTTTATTGTTTCAGACTTTTTTTAAACTTGTAATATTTGAACTTGAACTTGTCTCTGTCTTGTCTGTTCCTCAAGAAATGTTGGCCAGTAGTCAAGAAATGTTCAATTATGCCAGAGACACCGCAGTAGAGCTTCAGCATATTTGAATGGTCTACATTTGTGAGTAGAGTTTTGCCTTTCAGAAAGAAAGTACATTGTTCTTTGTACTGGTTTGTTCTGGAACGTTTGATCTTAAAGAGTACTATTTTGTTGCTCCTCAGTCTTAACTCATCTTACTCTGATTTAGACTCTCAGTCCTCTTTAGTCTCGACTTGATCTTGGCCTGTCATAGTCTTGGACTACACAAGATGAAAGGAGGGGACGGAGAGAAATATGCTTAAAATGCTTTTATTGAGATGAATTCTTCTTGTGTTACTTAAGCACAGACTTGATCCAGCGCAGAAGTTGAGATACTTGGTGTAAACGTCTGGCCTGACGGGGTTGTCACAAGTGTCCTCATCACCAAAGGAAACAATACCCACTGCAGTATTATTACACACCAATGGATCTCCAGAGTCTCCTTGTTAACAACACAGAAATTAACACATTACTATCTTGCTAATGTCAGAACGTACATAAGCATACGAGTTGCAGCAGGTCATATCAAGACGACTGTATACATCAGCCTGTCTTTGTTTCATACCTTGTATGTTCCTCCAGGATTAATTGCACACACCATTCTTGGAGTTAAAGACTTCCAGAGTTTTTTGCATTTATCCTTGTTTATGATTCCGACTTTAGTCTCCAAAAGACGACTACTTATCTCCTTATGGGTTCCTTTTCGCCCCCATCCAGCCACACTGCAGACTGTGTTGGGTTTGATGTCATCTGCTTTTACAGGAATGGAGATCCAGTTGACAGTTGCGCTCTTTTTAGCTGTTACACGCAACTGTGACAACATTAAAACACACAGCTAAATTACCAACAAGATGGCACAGTATAATCCTGTAAGTTTTAAATTGATTAGTTGATGTTACATGACCTACATTGTGCATGCATGCACCTAATCTAGTTAGTGCCAAAAGGCCAAAGCTCCACAGCTTCACAAGAACATAAATATCTTGTCTGTGTATTCAGATTTTTTAGGGATTATAGTTTTATAAAGAAATACAGCAAACTGCAGCCTCACATGTCAGGCTTAATGAGCTCTATTGCTTTAGGGTTTTGAACTTGATGATGATCTTCAAAATAATATTTGAGTTTGTTGGTGCCTTATTTTGTTTAGTACTCAAACTGTTTAAAGGAGTGAGGATGGTGGTGGGAGTGGTGGGGTGTCGTGTGTAAATGGTTTACATGGTTCTTGGGTCAGGTAGGAGAATGCTTTGCAGATAATTGGTTAGGGCTCCAGGAAAGTCAGAACAGGTTCAACCTGAAGATGACTGTGAATAGCAGTTGTATGAAATATGGCTATGCACAACAGTGAAGTTTCAGTTTATCACTCACTTAACACCATACAGACCCCTACTCATCAAGTAAAGAGAAGCGACAGAACAAAACCTTTAAACAGTTACACATTTTTAACTCGTAGCCCCCTTTAGACTCTTAGTCTTGATCTTGACTAGTCATAGTCTTGGACTAGACAAGGTTGTCCTAACTACAGACCTACATCCAGTGGCCTTTCATATTTAACCAGTTCAAATAACACAAATCTTATCACTGAATTTTTGTTGGGGCATTAGGCTCTGTCTTGGTACGTCCCCTCTAAACAGGCACATTGCCTAGAGTGATCCTGCATGTGTGGACTCCTAGTATCCCATCAAATCACATATCCTGCCACCTCTACATGGTTGAAGGTGTATATATAATTATATTGTAAACATTAGTTATTATGCAAATGAAACAAGGAACAACAAGGAATATATCTGAAAAAATATGCATCAGAAATACTTTTATTGTGTTACTTGTTGAAAGCAGGTTGCACTTTTGTAATTACAGACTTGATCCAGGGCAAAAGTTCAGATACTTTGGTGTAAACATCTGGTCTGACGGGGTTATCACATGTGTCCTTAGCACCAAAAGAGACTATACCCACTGCAGTACTATTACACACCAATGGACCTCCAGAGTCTCCCTGTTAACAACACACAAATAAACACATTACTATCTTGCTAATGTCATGAGTTATTCAAGTTTATGTGTTGTGTCACATGACTGTATTTCTCAGCCTGTGTTTTTCATACCCAGCAGGTTCCTCCAGGATTCATTGCACACACCATTCTTGGAGTTAGAGACCGCCAGAGTTTTTTGCATCTATCCTTGTCTATGATACCAACTTGTGTCTCCAACAGACAACTACTTAACGGCTTATGGGTCCCTTTTTGCCCCCATCCAGCTACACTGCAGACCGTGTTGGCTTTGATGTCATCTGCTCTTTCAGGAATGGAGATCCAGTTGACAGTTGGGCTCTTTTTGGCTGTTTCACGCAACTGTGACAAGATCAAAACACACAGCTAAATCACCAAAAAAATGTCACAGTGTTAGATATAAAGCTTCACCATTTCTACTGTAACCCTTTATAAGACTCTAACCCTTAAAGTGGTTACAGTTTTTCAACTGATTAGTTAATGTTGTGTGATTTGTCAGTACTAGACACCATAACCTTCACTGTGCATACATGCATTGCTAACTACAGCAAACTACTGGAGGTCCTGTCATAAGCATTGTTCATCAAGTGCTTCACATCCCTACCATTTATACTATGTGTAGGATTAATGGCTGTGTTAGGGATTTTTACAGTTTATTGTTTTCTAAATATAACATTCTGCAGCCTCATAGATAAATTATAGCAGGGTGAAGCTCCATTCCTCAGAGTTTCATAACTTTGATGATGGTCACCAAAGTACTATTTATGGTTGTTTTACCATTCTGTGATCTTTTTTTAGTTCAGTGAAATACATAGCCTTAAGGTTTCTTAAATTTGGATTTATCAGGGTATCTATTTACCTTTAAGAGCATGATATCATAGTCAAAGCCTGTTTCAGCATGGTACTGTGGATGGACATGGTATGTCTTCACTGGGATGCGGATAGAGCCATCTTTTGGGTCTGACAGGTCGTGAGCACCCAGCACAGCTGTAAGGACCATTTTTCTGTTTAGAGGAAAATTTAAAATATAATTGTATTGGTTGCAGTGCTGGTGCCACAACAGGTGATCAATTATACAAAATGTAACATTATAAAAACACAACACACTGTAAATCACTCTTACAATTCACTCATAATTCACCTCACTTTAACTCAATGCGGAAGTGCAGTTTCCCCAAACTGAAAAATGGATGCTTTGAATTTTTTATTCAAATCTAGACCATTTTATGGCCTTATTAAACCAATTAACCAATTTAAAACCATTAAATCAAGAAATATCTCGAAACAAACATTTAAAGTCAATAACTATTACTTAACTGTATACTTACTATAGTTAACTTGTAATACTTATTATAGTATTATTCTACTTACTAAGTTAAGTTGTAACTACAGAAAGACCTTGTAATGCACTTAAAAAGCCTTACAGAGATCTGTCAAGACCAAGACCAGGAGTGAGCATGAGCTGTTTCAAAATCATATGCATTTTACTTTATTATCATCATAATAATGAATTAATGTCTTGACCAGAGGAAAATGGGCTCACCTTTTGAGACTTTGATCATGTGATCAAGATTAATGAAGATACGTCATCTTAGTATCAGGTTATCTGTACTTTTTGGCTTTTGCTAGCAAATTGTGAACTGATTACAAATGATGGCCAATATGATGGCTTATTAATGTAGTAATAAGCATCCAGTTCATATTACAGCAAAACAACATCACAAAAACAACTGTAAATAAAAGGCTTACCTGTCCCAGCAGTGTGCAGCTGTCATGACAAAATGCTGAGACACAAGAAAGCCTCCACAGATGTGTCCTCCGTTTGTCTGGATGGACACCATGTAGGGTCTGGAGTGTGGTTTAGCCTCCTTGCCATTCACTATACCAACCTTAAAACTGGCTGAGAGAGAAAGAATATGGAGGGTTTGATCATAATAAGCACAAGTTACAATTCACTTCAAGGCTATATGAAGTTTATGTTAAATAGACAGGTTTTAGGCCAAATTATACGTTCATGAAAAATAAATGTGAATAACAACATTCTGAGAACAGCTTTTAGAAAGATATGAGCATTACACTGATAGTAGGCACATATGGGAGACACTTACCAGAGTGGCTCAGGTATGGCAGCAAAGCAGCCAGCAGAAGCTGGGAGATCAGAGTCATGATGCTGTACAGAGAGAGTGTTTCCTCTTTGAAGAGCAAGAAGAGTTTAAATAGCAGTTGGAAGGAGAAAATATTTAGTTCCTCTAAAGCATCCTTGTTTGTGGTTTTACATGGAAGTAAGAAACAGTAGAGAGCCCCTTCTCATACAGGGTTAAGTGTCAAAAGAAAACAAAAGATACTGAATGGATTTCAAAAAGATTCTAATGAATGATTATTCAAAACATGATACGTTTGATACTGATATGCGTAGTTAGACTTGTGGGGCCCTCTCTGTACACTGTTAAACATTGCATTAATGTGAAAGTGTCATGGAATGCATTTGTTCAGTATTTCATCTTGTTCTCTGATGTCTACATAGAAGGTATGTGACTTTGGTCAGGGCGAGAAATGCCCAGATGTGGCTATACACACCCATTTGCAAGAACTGGATGCTGTTTGTGAGTTTGTGAGTTTTTCCTATTTGTGAGCTTGTTTTGCAAATCTTCTGTTTTACCATAAATGGCTTAGCAGTTACATCCTGGTGCCTGTACAAGCTGTATATTTTAAGGTGCAATAGACAATTCAAGAAGGCACTGAATAGGAAGCCTTTTTTAAACATAATCAGCAACTATGCTAATTGACAGTTCAATGTGAAGTGTATGAAAATTGTTGATATTTCACCCACTCACCCACCCAAATCGCTAAATTCAGGTGCTCAAATCACTTCCACGGCCACAGGTATATTAAACCAAACGCCTAGGCATGCACACTGCTTCTACAGACATTAGTGAAAGAATGGGTGGCTCTCATTGAATTCCAGCATGTTAACGTGATAGGATGCCACCTGTGCAGCAAGTGCAGTCGTGAAATGTCCTCGCTGCTAAATATTCCACAGTCAACTGTCAGTGGGATTATAACACAGTGGAAGTGATTGATAATGGCAGCATCTTTCCGTATCCCCTTCCTGTTCCAAAATGCCGGTGCATCAGTGCACAAAGCAAGGTCAATAAAGACATGGATGAACTTGGTGTGGAAAAACTTGACTGACCTTAACCCAATAGAACATCTTTGGGATGAATCAGAGTGGAGACATGCGAGACAAGCCTTCTCGTCCAACATCAGTGTTTGACTTTACAAATGTACTTTTGGAAAAATTGTCGACAATTCCCATAAACACATTCTTAAACTTTGTGGAAAGCCTTACCAGACGAGCTAGTGAAGCTGCTGAAGCTATTATAACTGCTTAGGGTGGGCCGACATTATATTAAGTTATATGGGTTATGAATGGAATCTCACTCAAGTTATAATATATAAATATAATGTTTGTGTATATATATATATATATATATATATATATATATATATATATATATATATATATATATATATATATATATATATATATATATATACACACACACACACACACAGCATGTGGCATATTAAAAAGAACAAACAAGCAGAGAAAAGGAAAACATACAATAACATATAATAAACAGATTAAAAATAAAAAAACAAGAAAGACCTATGGAAAGGAGCCAAGAATGATGTGTGTGTTTATGTATATATGGACATTGTATACGTTTTCAAGTCTGAATACACATATACAGTACTATTATTATTATTAACTATTATTTAGAAATTAATATAAATAATATAAATATCTATATTAATGAAAATTTATTTAAGAGACTGATCTTTGTGTGTTTAGATCTGTAGCACATCCCTTTCAGGTCCTTAGCAAGCTTGTGGTCATTAGAAAGAAGGGGTGTCTTACTCACTTTGTAGCTGGTGACCTCTTGAACTTTAAAACTGAGGTCAGGTCATTAGCAGGGAGAGGAACACAAACAAACTTTGACGGACACCAAGCTAGACAGATATTTAAGATCAGCAACAAATATTAAACAGGTCGAGGCTAAGAGGGAGAGAGACAGAGAGAGAAAGATAGAGAGAGACAGACAGGCAAGTGTTGCATCTAGACAGTTGAAAAATGAGATGCATTGAATTACATAAAGAACTATTTTGTTATCACATTGTCACACTCTGAAATAGTATTGAATCAAACCATGTTCAGTAATAAACACTAGTAAAGTAAACATTAGTTAGGTGGGACTGTCTGTCTGCAAATGCGGCAGAGTACTATAAGCCTATAGCAAACTTATTGCTATAGTAGAAGACTATGTAGATAAACAAAACATTTAATCTCATTTCAAAATCACATTTGATTGCTCCAGCTTTAGCCCCAAATATTGCTGCAGCCCTGAATCGAGACATTGTTACAGCTCTAACCTTAAAGATTGCTCCAGCACTAGCCTCAAAGAGATTGCTCTTGCACCCCCAAAAACCAAAACCGCGCTGAGGTCTGGACCAAGTTCTACATGTGGATTTTGTTCAGACATTGCAGACAAGACATGATGCCCCAGAAATGGCCCAAACTTAATTTAATCAGGTCTGGAGTCTGTAGAGTGTGTGCAGTGTGACTGTTAATACACTAGCACATTAATTATGATAGGACATAATGATAATGTGTTTTAACAGATTATAGCTTTCAGCCCTCATTTTAGTGAATCAAAACCACAGACAATTCAACTTTATGTACATTCAAATTATTATGAAAAATACATTAATTCAAATACCTGATCATTGTATTATAGGGTCATGATGAAGGTGCTCAGACTGGGCTAGGCTAGTACTTGGAAGTCGTGCTCTTCCAACCAGTGTTGGACATTTCTAGCCATGTGACAAATAAAGTAAGAAGTGAAAATTCCATATAGTTAAGGTATGCTGTGTCCCTTCAATGGACTATCACCTAGCACTAACAATCCGTGTAGATAGGAGGTTCAGCAAGTTTAGTTTTAACTCCTACAGCCATATCCATACAAAACATCATGTAAATCATTAACAACATTACTGCATTTAATTAGTATTAGTAATTAGTAATTAGTAACTTCCTAAAATGTTTTCTTTATTTTTAGATTATTGATTATACTTATGTAGCAAACTGTTGCTCGGGTGAAACGATAAAACAAAAGGAGTGAATAAACCATGACATTGCTACTTAAATATTTTTAGCTTAATTATAAAACACTAAATATGTTTAATTAGTATGTAACATGTTTGATTTGTATGATTTTAAAACAACAACATTCCAACATGAACTAAAAGTCCTGTCTTCTCCTGTAATACCACTTTGTACCTCCAGGGGTGATAATTACCATAGTGTTGTCTTCCATCATCCCAAAAGGGTAAAGTAAAAACACTACTTTTATGCCAGTCAGATCATCTAAGAATAGGTATTGCCACCTGCTTGCAGCAAGGAGCCACATTCAGCAGCAAACAAAAGAAATGGCTTTCCACCGCTAGAGATGTTTTATGACAGTAAAGGAGTAAGGTGTGATGCTAAACTCTAGACTTCTAGACTGGTAGGTAAACCGCTGTTAATGCTAACACTAAAGGAATGCTAACAGGGAGGTCAACATTACCTATACCCACTTCCTGATTCATGGCAAGCTGGCTCAAGCCAAGTCCCAGGCACATGCACAGTCCCAGCCAGCACAAACACTGCAGGTCAATCACCCCTCTGTGATGTATGCCCCCAGCAACAACAGCACTTCAACCACTTTTTCAGCCACCCACAATGCCATCGAAATGTGTAAATTTTCTAGTGTGCACTCTAGTGTGTGGTTCTGCTTCCTCTGCTGGTGACTGGATGACACATTTTGGTATAGGGCCTTATACAAGATCCTTCATGCCCTTAACAAGCAATGCCACACAACTGATAAATGCATTTAGGACTCACCTCATGAATACTATTGTACTTGCTCTGTACCAGTCAGAAGTTAATTCTGACCTCTCTGCAGCACCAGCAGGAGAAGCGGTGGAAGAACTTCAGAAATTGTCTAACACTATGGTGCACCTAGAAAAAGGTACCTCTCACTAAGCAGGCACTTCATTTCAGCTGTCTGGAAGGCCTGATGAGACCTCTGGTCTGCACAGTTAAGACTCCCTATAACTAAAAGGAATACCCTGATGAAGCTACCACTCTCACCAGGCTTCACCCTTGGCCCTGGTCCCCCAGATATATTTTGCCGCTCAAAGGACTCATGAAATTCCAATATAACATGGGATTGTCTTCTTTCCCAACACACAAAAGCTAAAAGCACACATATAGAATGGCGGAGTTAAGAAATTCTGCATTTTTAATGTTGTAAAATAATAATAATTAAAAAGGCATTGAGCAAGACATGTTGCACAGATGTTCATTATAGTGAATTTTGCTTGGTAAAGTTTTTCTGAAGATTTTTAACATGTTTCTGCACTAATTTTATTATAATATTCAGCCTATGAAATCGAACAGGCTTTTACATTCAGTGCTGGTAGTGGAATTCATAGCTTTATAAAGATCAGATTAACAGTATGCTAACATTGTTCCCATTTATTGCAGTGTATTAGGCTTTGCACCCAGCTAAACTCTTTACTCATATCATTCCTCCAAGGAACAGGCCACCATGTGCAGTTTAACATACTGGTTTAACATAAGGAAGTGTGAACAGAAACAATGAAGAGACATTGATATGTGGCAGCAGAGAACCGCTGTGATATATTCAGACACACATCTCAAATATATAAATCCAGGGCCTTTATTTGAGCTGAGCTCTACAAATCCAATATAAACACATTCTGTTCTGCTATACCACATCCCCCCTCTCAGGCTGAAATATCCTCTGAAAAACTGAAAAACTCCTCGTAGACTATAAAGAATACAGATGAAACATTTAAACAGAAAATTTACTACTCGTCCCTAAGTAAACACATTTTTGTTTCTCAAGTGAACTCACAGCACATCTTTTCTTTTTTTTTCCTTTTGTTTTTTTTTTTTTACTTCACATAGTCTTTTAGATGTGCTGGAGAATGTCTCTCTCTGTTTGAACGCCTCAGTTCCTGAACGTGGTGTGCTCTTGTTTTGGACCGGGAACTTTGGTGGCTCTACTACAGTCTCTGCAGTCCCAGTCTCACTCCTTGCAACTGCCGGGATCCCCAGTGATGCTGAGGAAGCCAGTTGTTCCAGGTACCCTTACATTTTCCTCTAGGGCACATTGAAGCTCCATGGAGACTTGCTTCGTAGATCAAGCTCTCATTTGATCAACATGTCTACGCCAGGACAGTCCATTTCCTGTGACTACAGTGTAGGACACCGGTCCTGTACAAGTATGAACAACGGCAGGGACCCATTCAGGCACATCACTGTAATTCCGAACCATCGCCTCTTCCCCTGGTCAGCATGTTCTGATCTTGGCACCTTTGTCATGGAGTTGTTTTTGTTTCCATTGTTTTTGTTTGACCTTGGCTTTTAGGTCTGGCACCAGTAAGTCAAAAGTCGATCTTAACCTCCACGACATCAGTAATTCAGCCGGAGAGTGGCCTGTTGTTGTGTGTGGTGTAATCCTGTAATAAAACAGTTTCGTTTCCACAGATACTCCAGCCATTTTCCTTAGCCCCTCCTTCAATGTTTGTACTGTTCTTTTAGCCAGTCCATTTGATGAAGGGTGAAATCGAGCTCATGTCAGATGGCGATGCCATTAAGTTGCATGAATTCTGCAAACTCTGTGCTTGAGAAATTGGTTCCGTCGTCTGTGACGAGACATTCCGGTATACCATGTATACTGAAACTCTGTCTCATTTTCTCAATAGTGGCTTGAGTTGTTGATGAATTCATTCAAACTTGTGTGGTAAGGTCATAATACCGAATCTGTTATGGCTGGCCAGCCTTTCAAAACATACTCACGCACCTGCAACAGTGTTGGGTCTTGAGCTGTCCACTTTTTAAGCTGCTCAGCCTTCAGTGGAGCTGTCTCCAGCCAGTCTAACATCAGCACTTGTTTAGCAGGCTCAGGTTTTCTACTTAACAGTTATGTAACCCCTTCTATGTCCAATACCAGTAGGACAGGGCCCCAAGTTCTTTTAAACTAAATTTTCCCAGTAAATTTTTAGCTGCTGTTTTACCTATAGACACTGTGCCTGTGGTACCAAGTGTGGTTGTGAGATGTTCCCAGAAATTACGAAACTGTAGAATTAAACAAATTATATTTATTACAAAAAATTGTAAAAAAGTAAATGACTGGCTTTGCCTTCGCATCTATTTTACGGTAACCACACCGACTCTATTTGAATAGGTGGAATATGAAATTAGGTAAGTCTACAACAGTACTGAGGTGTGTATTACATGGACACAACAACTTAGGAAATCAGGAAAAAAACATGTACAAAAGCCGGCTGAAAAATAAAATAAATAAACCCCCGTAGCTGGTTTCGGATGTCTCAGAGTACTCACAGTCTACTCTACACAGAGTCATGAGAAGGACCAGTGACCTGAGGTGCGGAGAGAGCGAAGGTTCTGGCCTCCTTCCCGAGTCGCCTGGGGTTCTGTCCGGGTAGCGGTGCTTCCTCGGTGCACTCAGTGGAACTACGAGCGGTGTCCTGGTAGCTCGTAGTGCTGACTGAGCCGTGAGTCGGTTCCACGTTTCCCTAAACTCCGGTGCTAGTTTGAAGCAGTAGCCAATAACCTAAGGCTAGCTAGCGCGGCTAACGCACTGAGAGCTCGGTAAAGTCAACAAACAAAGCTATTACGGATAGTAACGGCTACACACGACGCCCAAAGTCTCTCACTTGGTTCACTCACTGATACGCTAGGTCTGAGTGGACCTAAATCAACTTTTGCCAACGTGAAGTCAACAAAATCTGTCTGAATCTGCTGTTCTATCTCCCTCATCCCTTGTCTCCCTCTCATCTCGCTTATCCGCCAAGTCCGCCCCCTACCAATCAGAAACACAGAAGGCAAACTAACAACTAAACCAACCAATAGAAATATAAATAAGACCCAAACTCAAGCTTGACTGAAAATGTAAAAGGATCACATTAGTTTTAAGTACAGAAAACGTTTCAAAATAAGTAATATCATAATTTTTCCTAATCTTTATTTTAATAATACTAATCAGCATGAAATGCTGTCTGTTTTGAACTTTCTTTTCAAATTTAAACTTAAATTAGGAACTTTAAATTAGGAACTTTTCAACACTGTTTTTATCTCTACTTTTTAAATGGTATAATACTGATACTATAACTGGGTTACACCTACGGGCAGCCTACTTAGAGCATCAGCATTTCATCAGCATGCTGTTTTCCAGGTTTGTACAGAATTTTATATTCATAGGCTCTCAACAAAACTGACAACTTCTTTTAGCTCAGCTGGAAAACCACAGACACCTCAAAGCGGCTTCTTCTTTCTGTCCAACTCCACTGTACAATTCAATCACATAAGTAACAGTGCACCCTAGTGGCTGAACTCTGCAAATCCAATATAAACACTTTCAGTTCTGCTGTACTACAACGTCCTTTGTGCACTAAGCAAGCAAAGACATGTGTTTGTACAACCTGTACATCTTCCTTTTTCCTATTTGTCACAGCGCAAAGCAAACCACTAGGTGGCACTAAAGCCAAGCTTTAATTATTAATCGTTTACACTCCCTGTCTGGCATCAAATATGAAACATCTACTTCTCTGACTAAAATTTTGTTGTCTTGTTTTGGGTTACCTTGATCTCCAGTTTTCTGACAACTCTGTCCTTGCTTGGCAGTTATTCTGTAACCTGGAAGTAATTCTGGACCATTTTTTTAAATCAACAGCAAAGAAATATGGTCCAGCCTATATATTTACTGGTAAAATGTGAAATTCACGGTTCTGTAATAATTTAACAGCAGCCAGACAGATGGAGATTCCTAAAGAATAAACTGAATAACAATTTACCTAATATTCTGTTAAATAAAAAAAAATAATAATATCCAGACTTTTGTTGATAACACAGCAGAATTTATCTGCACATATTGGGAGCAACCTTAATAATATGATATTGTTTACAGAAGTTGGTGTGTCCAGATGAAATGAAATATAGTCTTAACACATATTTGCACTGTCATGTACAAATACAGTTTGTCAGTGTCTCAGAAAACAAAGTTCACATGGGGAAAGGCAGTCAGTCTTTTAGGTAAACTGACGAGTGTCGACAGGCGACAGGCTCAAGCTCAGGAGCAGGCGGAAAGAATGAACAAGTAGAACTGTCATTTTATTATACAGTATAAGCCAAAAATAACCAGTACTATAGAAACCGAGGCAGGATCTGCCGTGTGCATTTATTAAAATGCCTTTGTATGCATTATTTACATGTCTTAAATGTATAATTTGTCTCTTTTTCTGTATTATTGCTTGGACAGAAGGAAACTGAAATATGCCTGTGAAGTGACGTAGCTGAGATAGAATGAGGCTAATGCTCTGGTTTTGTTTAGTTGTTAAATACAGGCTCTGCATTTCCAATAACAGACCTGATCCAGGGCAGAAACTCTGATATTTTGGCAAAAACATTTGGAGCATGGGGCTTGTCACATGTGTCAGGCTGAATAAAGGAAGCAATGCCCACTGCAGTATTTCTACACACCAAAGGACCTCCAGAGTCTCCCTGTTAACGACAAATTACAGCATTACTGTTAATATAAATGTTGGGTTAGGTCAAAAACTCCATATTTATGTGGTCCACATATATTTATTATTGTTTACATACCATGCAGACTCCTCCTGGATGAACTGCACACATCATTCTTGAAGATAGATTCTTTCTCCAGAGCTTCTTACATTGTTTGTGCTCTATAATTCTGAGATTTGTCTCCATAAGACGCTTAGTGAGGGGTTTATTGGTTCCTGTTTGTCCCCATCCAGCTGCACTGCAGACCATGTTGGCTGGGATGTCCTCGTTTCGTTGAGGGATGGAGATTCGGCTGATAGTTCCACCCATTCTGACTTTTTCACGCAACTGTGGCAAGATCATTATTTGGTAAATTAGATTTTGAATGCAGACAATGGACGGACAATATTCATCTTTCTACCCCAGTCAAAACACTAACCCCCACACCTCTCTCACCTCTACCCCCTCTCAGCTCTCCATCAGCAAGCTGGAGGTTTTTAGCCTATTCAAACATTACTGGTACTATGGTCTGCATGTCAATATCCCGAACCTATGTGGTCATGAATGTATTTGCACTCCTGGTCCTAGCCCACTTGAAGGCCTTTAGAAATTCTTTGCTGAACCCCTTACATCTGTCGATGACATAGTCAGCTTGGCCCTGCACTTCATGCTACAGGATCTCGACAGTCCTGGAATCTAAGCTAGAGTTCTATTTGTGAACTTTAGCTTGGCACTGAACAGCATAATGCCAGAGTTGCTGCGGATCAAACTGCCCTAGCTAACGATGCCAGATTCCATGTGCTAGTGGATTGTGGATTTCCTGACAAACACAAGACAGACAGTCCGGCAAGGAAAACCACACGTTTGTGTGCTCTCTCTCGTTCTATTCGGGCTCTACACCAATGACTGTGTCTCTAAGGAACCAGCTGTGAAGATCCTGATGATGGTGATGATGAGTCTGCCAACTCAAAGAAAATTGAAGAGCTGGTCTTCGGTGCAGCAGCAATCACCTGCTGCCCAACTCACCAAAGAGAGTAGATATGGTAGTGGACCCCCCTTCTTACTTCCCCTCAACACCAATGGCTCTTTGGATTCCACTGTGAAGCCACATGTATTTTCTTGGCACCACCATATTGAGGGATCTGAGGCAGGGAAGGAACACAGTCTCCTTAGCCAATAAAGCACAAAGCACAAAGAATGGTCTTCTTGAGGCAGCTGAGGAAATTCTGCTGTGACCATCTGGTTTGGTTTGTCTGCCTCACATGATCAGGACAGCAGAGCAAGCCATTGGATGTAATCTGGAAATGACAGCAGGGTGATGTAGCGTGTTGGCAAAATTTCATCCTGGACATGCCCTCATCCAGCCAGCTTCCTCGGGTAGAAGGTTCAAGACCACCAAAACCGGCACAACCAGGCATGATAACTTTTCCCTCCTATTAACCACAGTGGACACCTCACACTTTAAACTTAAACTTCAACCATAAACTGAGACAACTTTACTATTAGGTACTGTATTACAGTAACCAGTATGTTGTGTTATGTCAAGGTAAACAAAATGCTTATTTACACAACTGTACAGATGTTGGATTTTGTAATGGTTATCGGTCTGTAATGTTCTGTATGCATCCATAGTCTGTATATTAACAAGTATTCACACATCTCTTTAGCTTCATCCCAGCTCTTTACAACTCTTATTCTTATTCTCTATTCTATTAATTGAATTTTATTTAACTGCTCCTAGTTAAATCTTGTGAACAGTGTGTGTGCTTGTCGGGTCTGTTTAGTATGCTTCAGTATGTCATGAATGTGTGCTCTCATTAGTAGGGAAATAAAGTGATTCCGAACTGTGATTCTTAACAGAGTATGTTCTATACAGGAGGGCAGATTGGGGGACTCGAGTCAAAAATTTAAGGACTTGAGACTTGCTTGATTAACACTGCTAAAAGACTCGACTTGACTTTGACTTGGTATTCATGATTCATGACTAGACTTGGCTGATTGAACTTTAGCTAACGTTAAATTGCTCCTCGTACTGCTCCCATAAACTTGAACAGCATATTCTAAGTTGTGTTAAATCAACTACATTTCTTCTTTCCTTCCCCCAGCATGTTGGATTAATGTAATCAGAATCGTGGGTCAGAAACAGAAACAGTGAGGGGCCATCTCTAAAAGTGCAGGTTCTGTTTAAAATGTACAAGATTAATAAAGCAAAACTAAACATGACGGTTTGCTCCTTCTGGCTGGAGATGGCAAATTTAACAATGATCTCCCAATTATTATTTGAGGTTATTCATGACATTCTGTATATTCACCTTTAAAAGCAGGATATCATAATCTAAAGTTCCGCTGTACTTCGGATGGGTGTGGTAAGACTTCACTTCCATGTAGAGGGAGCCTTTTTCCTTCTTGTTTGAAAGATCATGTGCACCCAGCAGTGCTGTTAGATTCTCCCCTCTGTTTGGAGGAAAATTTTGGTTGATTTTCCAGCAAAAATGAATTAACAATTGCTCCACAGGGAACACACTGAAAAAGTTCATGTGCAAATGTCATGGCACGCTTTTTATTCATACATTTTCTATATCCAGTACTTTATAATTTACTCCCAATATGTTAAACTTAATTTATTTTCTCACAAGATAAAGGCAGATGCTTCAACAAGTTTTTATACAATTGTTCAATTAAAGAAAGAAATTCAATATATATATTTTTACATTAGGGAATCATAATATATGTTGAGATTGACCCGATACCTATGTAATCTTGTAATCGACTGTGTAATAATGCACCAACACCAGTGTATCACATAAGCCATAAGGTGTACACTGCTACTGTTATTGATGCTGCCCATATATTAATACACTCATCATGGAAAAAAGTAGCTGCACCCAGAAAAAAAAAAACTTGGTGTGCAGGTTTGACATGACACATAGTGGTGGTAGTGAATAGAAGAAAGCACACACCAGCGACATGAAGGATCTAGGAGACTTACACGAACGATGGCGATAGAGAACCAAGAAATTGCCTGACACAGGACAACATGCACACAGACTGTTACAATGACAGCCTTAACACCACATCAGCCTTGCCAAAAGTTGCAATGGTCAATAAGTATTGTCCAAATCAGTCCAAATTTATTAGTTGGTCGTCTCCACCAAGATAAAAGCAGGACCTGTCACTGAGGAGAGTCTGGTGTGACACCCTAGCATTCTTTGACAATGTTGACATGGTGTTCAGGGCAGTAGTGCATGTAGTCCTGCGTCGTGGAGCCAGGATGACTCATGAAGGGCATGGCTACTGAGGTTTAGCCCTATACAGCCAGCCTAAGGAACTACTATAAATGAGCAGCTTACTCTTTCCAGCAGTGTGCAGCTGTCATGACGAATCGATCAGACACAAGGAAGCCACCGCACAAGTGCTGTCCATTTCTCTGGAGAGTAACCATGTAGGGTCTGCTGTGTGGTTTAGCCTCCGTGCCATTTATTATACCAACATTAAAACTGGCTGAGAGAGACAGAAGGTGGAAGAGTAATCATTTAAACTGCATGTATATGCATGATCTGTGACAGGCAACCAACAAAAAGCATTACATATATGAATGATTAGCTAAAAGTAGCTACAGGTGTAGGTGATACCTACCAGACTGGCTCAGGTATGGCAGCAGAGCAGTAAGCAGAACCAGAGAGAGGAAAGCCATGGTGTTTCTCTATAAAGAAGAAGAAGAGTTTAAATAGAAGGGGGAGAGTCAGCTCATCACAAACACTCCTTCTCATGGTGTGCTGTGGTCTTTAAAGTAGGTCTTATAGACCTCTGTGGTTTCAGTAAACAGATACATTGTTACATGTCTGAAAATCCCAACGACCTGCTGATTGTGTTTTATGTAACCTGAACTTTATTAATCCTTGCTGGGAAATGTGGGTGCTGCATACATTCAGTCCTATATTCACAAACACAGTCAGCAAGCTTTATAGAACAGATCAGCGGTAGAACCTTTCTAATCTCAGTTCTTCTGAAAATATCTTACTTTTCGAAATATCTTTCAGATTTTACTGCATACTGCAGGTTTCCAGCTGGTTACCCTGGTTTCACACTAATTGAAGTACTTAATAAAGGCAATTACTTTTGCCTGTAGATGAACATGTTTCAGGGAGTCATATGAGTAGATTTGTGTTCTACTGCAACACTCACAGTTGCTATGAGAGCAGTAATTGTGTCAGTGGTCTCGGTATCAGTAAACTGATGCTTTGGACAGCTTGTTTAATTTGAAGCAACAGGACTAGATGCACGTAGTCTTGTGGCTGTTGGGTTTCTGGTAAACTCAGCAAACCCCTGACTGCAGAATAAGTGCAATGTAACTTATTGTGGCTCTAGTCTGTCAGACCTATAAATCACACAAACGATAACAGGAAAACAACTTGTATGGCCACATAAACACGAAAAGCCTCATTAGACTGCAAGATGCTGAGTTTGGACAATACAAATAACTGCTAATATATTCATCTTCTTATCATCATAATCGGTATTTTAATTACTATAATTATTTTTAATAATTTAATAAATTTTAGTGTTTGTTGCACATGTAGGACTGAAAAAAATGGTTAAATTATTTTTATGTTAAAATAAATAGGGACCCTTACATATTTTTTAATTTAATTTTTTTTTAATTCCATTTGATTGAATTACATTTAGTCTGTTTTACACTTTAGTATAATTACTGTATAATTATACTGTTGTTTGTTTGGATCGACTAAGGCTAATGGGTAATTCTCGTTTCACCCAGCAGAGGGCACCCTTAGGCATCAGTGGCAAGGGAACTACAGCCTCTGACTAGCGTAGTAGTTTCAAAATAAAACTTTTGCCACAGGCTGACAACACATTAACCTGTGTGTTGGTTTCTTTCTTGCCATGTAGAGGTAGGAAATGTCTTTACATACATTTTCGTAGTGAAACTGTACACTAATATGTTCATGAAGCCGTGTGCCATGTCTTAGTTCAACTTACGTGTGTTTTGGGTAAGTTATATCGAGTAAACGAGAAGACGGAAAATCCGTTAGCCATTTAGCTTAGCATAGTGACTGTTCTAATCGGTTGAAAAGGAGAATCCCACTCTTTGTTCTTTTATATGTTCTGTAATCCAGTGTTTTTACTAAAAGGTGTAAAGCATTTGATACAACACAAGTTTCAGAGTTTCACAGAAGTGTACTGCCAGTGTTTTTAGCTTCTGTAACAGTTTTCTCTTTATCCTAAGCAAAAGCTCAGCTGCCTAGCTTAGCTACTCTGGTACGGCCACAGGTACAAGGCGGTTCTTTGTACCGTTTTTTTTTTTGTTGTTAAATTGTGTTTCAAGTGTTTGTTTCTAAGTAAGATATAATGTCAGCCACAAAATCTGAAATGAGCTTTGTATTGGAAAGCTGGTTGCTACCAACTATTTCATGTATTTAAAATGTGCATTTCATTAAAAATGTGCAGTAAACTGATCCAGATCAGAAAACAGGTTCAGAATAAACCTTTTGCCACAGGCTGACAACACATGTACCTGTGTGTTGGTTTCTTTCTTGCCATGTAGAGAGAGAGAGAGAGACCAATAGAGCCAATCACAGTCATCATACATCCGTCCATGGCGATAATGCCATTTTGTGCACGGCCCAGGTACCCCTAGGCCTGGAGGCCGGCAACACACACTCCCAGGCACTTCCTTTTTCCTTCTATCTTTAAATAGTGATTGTTTATTTGGTTAATTTGCAGATATCTTTTACAGAAAGAATAGTCAGTCCCACTCAGCACTGATGGCTTTAAACAGTGAACAACACTGCCATGTTGGTTTGTATTGAATGTAAGACAAGATATTCTCCATATTGTCTAAATCTGGACTCTGATTGGCCAAAACAATCACTAAAAGCCAATGCACAGTGGCCGTGGCTTATTTTTGGGGCCTAGTAGTGTACGTCTGCTTTTGTGTGCATATCTACAGGGGTGTAAAAAAGTGTTTCATGATTTCTTATTTTTTTGCATGTTTGTCACTCTTAAATGTTTGAGATAATCAAACAATTTAGTCAAAGACAACACAAGTAAACATAAAATGCAGGTTTTAAATGAAGGTTTTTATTATTAAGGGAGAAAAAAAAATCTAAACCTACATGGCCCTGTGTAAAAAAAAAGTGTTTGCCACTCAGTTAAACATAACTGGTTTATTACACCTGAGTTCAATTTCTGTAGCCACACCCAGGCCTGATTACTGCCACACCTGTTCTCAATTAAGAAATCACTTAATAGGACAAAGTGAAGTAGACCAAAATATACTCAAAAGCTAGGCCAAGATCCAAAGAAATTCAGAAACAAATTAGAAAGATCTGAATTACTTTCTATCAGTCTGGAGGTTATAAAGCCATTTCTAAAGTTTTGGGACTCCAGTGAACCACAGTGAGAGCCATTATCCACAAATTGCCCCACGAGTGCAGCAACGACTCATCAAAGAGGTCACAAAAGCCCCCACAACAACATCCAAAGAACTGCAGGCCTCAATTGCCTCAGTTAAGGTCAGCATTCATGACTCCACCATAAGAAAGAGACTGGGCAAAAATGGCCTGCATGGCGGAGTGCCAAGACGAAAACCACTGGTGAATAAAAAGAACATTAAGGCTCGTCTCAATTTTGCCAGAAAACATCTCGATCCCAAGACTTTTGAGAAAATACTCTGTGGACTGACGAGACAAAAGTTGAACTTTCTGGAAGGTGTGTGTCCCATTACATCTGGTGTGAAAGTAACACCGCATTTCAGAAAAAGAACATCATACCTACAGTAAAATATGGTGGAGGTAGTGTGATGGTCTGGGGCTGTTTCAGGACCTGGATGACTTGCTGTGATAAATGGAACCATGAATTCCTGAAGGAGAATATCCGGGCATTTGTTCGTGACCTCAGGCTGAAAGAAACTTGGGTTCTGCAGCAGGACAATGTTTCAAAACACACCAGCAAGTCCTCTGAAGAAAAACAAAGTGAAGACTTTGGAGTGCAAAATCCTAACCTGAATCCTGTTGAGATGCTGTGGCAGGAAATGCCTTAAAAATGCGGGTCATGCTTGAAAACCCTCCAGTGTGGCTGAATTACAACAATTCTGCAAAGATTAGTGAAAATTCGTTATATTAGATTAGCCAAAATTCCTCCACAGCGCTGTGAAAGACTCATAGCAAGTTACTGCAAACGCTTGATTGCAGTTGTTGCTGCTAAGGGTGGCCCAACCACTTATGGTTTAGGTGACAAACACTTTTTTACACATGGCCATGTAGGATTTTTTTCTCCCTTTAATAATAAAATTAAAAAAACTGCATTTTGTGTTTACTTGTGTTGTCCTTGACTAAAATTTAAATTTGTTTGATGATCTGAAGCATTTGAGAGTGACAAACATGCAAACAAATAAGAAATCATGAAGGGGGCAAACACTTTTTCACACCATTATATGCTGTTTAAACTACCCACTCATGCGGCACTTCAGTAGTGTCCTCCAGTCTGAAATGAAAGACATTCTATTTAAACCCGGTTTATATTAGGGTTTACTTTTGTACAATGCAATGCCTGCAGCTAATGAGAGAGGCTTGAAAATCACGTCAGGCTTTAGCCCCAGAGACCTAAGGCTTGCCTAAGAATCAAACCCCAGAGACTTAAACTGTTTTTGCATTGATCTGGACATATTAGATAGAGTAAGCAATGCACATTAAAGCTTATATAATAACTTTATTAACAGCAAGTAAGTGTAAGATTAGAAAGCTCAGACTGGTTATGACTGTGCAGTTCTGTAGAGCTTCAGCCCTAATGTGATTTTCTAACGAAGGGTCTTAGTGTGGGGACAAATGAATCATAAGGAAGCTGGGTGAATGTACTTTCCTCTACAGAAGCAGAGCTAAATTAAGCGAGGTGTAGATTAGAAGAGGAATCGCCGCGTCTGCAGCACAGTCCTGTATTATCACTGGTATCAGTGCACACAGTAAGCATGCTACATAGTCACATATCACAAAGTGCAGTTACCCTTTCCACACAAACTAGGACAGAACATGCTAAAAGCAGGTATATCATCGCTGTCCAATGGAAAAAAAAATATTTTTATTGGACATATAATATTACATATTTTTCTTTGGACAGTGACAAATTATTGAAAAGACAACACACAGAATCCTATAATAAATAAATATCATGCTATAATATCTTCAAAAGCTTTTATAGCTTTAATTCTTTATTTCCATAGACTGGTTTTAACTTTTTACAGCAACTTATTATTCTACCACAAGTTCAGTATTCAGAAGCTTCCTTTTTAATCCAGGTTAAGGTCTGGGCTCTGAGGTGGTCAGTCAGTCCATTATTCCTAGAGAACACCAGAATGTTCTTATTTGTCTCTTCCCTATTCTCAGTCCGGGCCTTTCAGACATCCTTTCAGAAGGATGGATAGAATTTTTTTTTTTTTTTTAATCTGAACCAAGAGTGGAGTATGATCTTCTCCCACCACTGAAAGAAGCAAGCTTAATGTACTGTTTGTCTGGTGGGGACAGTTTTGTTTACCAGGCCATGCAGGGATTGTCTGATTTTCTCTGTATATTTTAAATCATTATTAGTTTCATTTTTGAAAACTTCTGAAATGATCAGTTATATCTTTAAATTTCTTTGCACAAATATTTGTGGTATGATAACAGTCTCCATTCACTGGCGGCAGTTTTATTATACTGGACAGGACTCCCACCATCTCTGCATATAGAAGTCACGCTGGAGCAGGTTAACCTCTTTAACATGAACCTTGGGTTAGGACTTCTATCGGTTTTATATAGCATCAAAAGGAGTTCCGTTATAATTACAAAAGCAGGCTTCAACAACGGTAGAACAGTAGAAGAAATCTCTTTAGTGCTTTTTAGAACGCTTTTTAAAAAAAGTTCTGTATACAACCATCCACAACTCATCAGTCAAAAAAACATTTTTACAATGTAAAGTAGGATGGGTAATATAATATCGTCCACGATAATACCGGTATATTTTGAAACTTGATAGGATTTTTGCCATATCGCGATATTATAAGCAAGTGCACGCGATTCACGTACACATGCTTAACAGTAAAAAAAAAAAAAACGGCCACCAAAGCGGAGAGCAGCACCACAGGCACTGAGGACGAATTAGTTCCTAAGAGGGGAGCTACATCAGTAGTGTGGAAGTTTTTTGGATACAGAAGGTCAGACTCCAAACAGACTACTGTAATTTGCAAAACCTGCAAAAATACTGTGACCACAAAAGGTGGCAACACATCTAATTTATTTCACTACCCACAGCAAAAGCACCCACATGAGTATGAAGAATGTCAGTCTATGCGTTTGTCCGAAAATTATGATGAGAAGCCCAAAAGTTTGTCGGACGAACAAGTCAAACCAAAAGTAGTCACTCAGGCGACCATAGCTGGGGCATTCGCAAGTGGAACTCCATACGACAAATAAAGCAAGCGGTGTAATGAAATTACTGAAGCGGTCACATTTTGGTTAGCTATAGACATGATGCCTATCCAAACGGTGGAAAGGGAAGGATTTAAGCGGGTTGTTAAGAAGCTGGACCCAAAGTACAACATTCCTGGAAGGAAATATTTCTCGCAAACAGCGTTGCCACAACTTTATGATGAATGCCGGGTCAAGTTAGCCGCTTTATTAGCATCAGTGGAGCACTACGCGTCGACTACCGATTTGTGGTCGAGCAGAACCACAGAGCCGTATTTAAGCTTGACTCTAAACTACATCGATAGCAAACGGAAACTATGGGGTTCCTGTCTACAGACAAGCTTTTTTCCCAGAAGGCCACACAGGAGAAAATTTTGCCAAAGTTTTAAGGGAATTTCTCTTGTCGTGGGTCCTTAAAGAAAAAAAAAACAGGTCTGTGTGACAGATAGCGGAGCAAACATCGTCAAAGCTGTGGCGCTGAATGCTTGGGTCAGACTGCCTTGCTTTGAACACAGTTTTCATACTGCCATTGGCAAGTTCCCATTTTTATCTGAAATATAAATGTGTATATGTGACAATGTGGGGAAAGTTTGTTGGATGTTGCTATTCTGGAATTTTCTGGAAAATGATGGCAGTGTAGCCCGCTCTCGCTCACAGTCCCGCCCATGCTTCACAAATAAATAAATCTCCTCTGAAATTATATAACAGTGGACATGAGCTCCCTTTAATTTTATTGTTAATTGGACTGTATTTTACCTTTTTAAATTGTGGCACTATTTTCTCATAGCTGGAATGGGCAGCAGGCACTCCAAGAGGTACAAGCAGAAATGGGCCTTCCCCAGCACAAACTAATCACTGAATCTCCAACACGATGGGGATCAAAACAAAAAAATGATTCAACGGATGTTGGAACAAGAAAAAAAGCCATCACACAGGTCTTGGCTGCTGACAAAACAACCAGGCACCTAGTGCTTACATGGCAAGATGTAGATGTCCTTGATTCGGTCGGTAAGGCACTAGGTGCACTCCTAGAATTTACAGATGCTTTGTCTGGTGAAGATTATGTAAGTGTTTCATGCCTTAGGCCTGTCCTTCATGTGTTTAACCTCGACACACTAAACAATATACTTGACTGTGTGAACAAGACGTACAAAGAGCCTGAGGTTCAGGAACTGATCAGTTTCGCAACAGTGCTTGATCCACGCTTTAAGACACAGCACATGGGTGCAGAGAAGATCCTATCCTTTAAAGCCAGAGCAGTTCGAGAGCTGGAGGCCACTCTGGCTGAGCAGAGTGCCACAGCTCCTTCGGAATCAAAGACAACAACTGAGAAGAGAGATCTCTCCCACACCAGAGATAGTCCAGGCTGAACTAAACAGCTACTTGCAGTGTCCACAAGCTGACAGCGAGAGTGATCCCCTCACATGATGGAAGTTGCATGAGATTAACTTTCCTCATGTTAGCAAGTGGAGGGTGGTTCAGGGAGGGTGTTTAGCACTGGTGGCAATATTGTAACCTGTCAAAAGTCAGCTCTGAAACCAGCATCAGTGAACATGCTGGTTTTCTTGTCAAAGAACCTAAAATAGTGTTAGCTGTACACATCCTGTCTCTAGGCAGAGAAATTACTGCTGCTGTAAATAGTACTTTTATAAACAGTGACTGATTTTCATTTTCATCTGCACATAAATGTATACATGTCCATTTGCACTTACTGTATACATTTTTTTTCAGTTTTGGCAGTTATTGATCCTATAGTTATTTAGCACTAAATATTCTGTGTAATTTTAAGATTTGTTTTGGTTTTACAGTTGAAACCAATTTTAAGGTTAAGATTTTTTCCTGTTGACTTTTACACCAGAAAACTTGCTGGTTAGCCAAAGAAATTGCTGCTGTTGTAAAAACAAAAGTATTTATTTGTATAAATATTGAGAACATTTTTTTTTTCAACTCCACAATAAATGAATACATTTTCATTTTGACTCAATGTTCATGCAGTATTCAGTTTTGCCATTGAGTATATTATTGGGGATTTGTTTACTAGGGAATATTCTATTTCATTTGAAGGTTACAGTATTGAAAATGTGACACTTAATTTAGTAACATTTTGTAACATAGATTCAAGACTGGTCACAAAACAGTGTTTTAAATCGTTAATGATTATCGTGATCGCAAAAATGTCCCAAAATATTGTGATATTATTTGAAGGCCATATCGCCCACCCCTAATGTAAAGAACTATTTAACTATACAAAGGGGGTTTTAAGTTTGCTTATGGTTCTACACAGAACCATTTTTTTTTATTAAGAATCATCAAAGAACCTATTATTTAGATAATTTCTCAGTTTTTCCACTCCACACCTCTAGATGTCACTCTTGCCACAAGACTAAATAGAGCCTCTCTGTCTCTCTCTTTGTCTCCTGCCCCTTTCTGGTGGGTCCAAACACATAACATCTGAATGGGGCTATTGAGGTTTAATGCAGTTTAGGCCTTATTCACAGACCGACAAAATTTGAAAGTTAATCATTAAAAAAAATTAATTTGCATGTATATTACCCGTATGTCTTATGGAAGTCTTATGAATTTTTTCATTTCCACTCGTCAAAATAATGGTCTGGCTGAATTTCTAACAGACTTGGCCGAGCTGGAAGGCGGTGTGTCTGGATTTTGTGCAGTATGAAAGTTTGCTGGCAGTAATGCTAGTAGTTAGATTTGCTGGGCTTGTCAGTGGAGACAGCATGGACTGGAATTGAGGATCCCTGTTTTAATGAGTCACCAATCCATAGCTGGCTAACTAGTTGGGTAATCACTAAACCACTGTCCACATAGTGAACTAGTAACTTTAAAAAAACACACAAGTGTAAACAGGTTTAATGGCTTCATAGGTTTGTCATGGTTTGGTGGAGTACTGGAGAAGCACTGACTAAGCAAATCTATAGCTTAAGAAATGTTGACCAATGTCAAACTTACTGAACACTTTGAATGATTTATTAAAATAATCTCTACACTCCAATCATAAACACACCTGGTGAATCCATCAACCTGCATGAGCGAGAAAGAACTTGTGGGAAATAACACAGTATGACAGTTTCAGTACAACAACTCCCCTGCTTTGTGCTAGGTTTTCAAACAACTCAGTTCACACCCCTCAGTTGCCGCCTATGCTTTGGTTATACCAGACGGTCTGTTTAAATGTACAGTGTGAGTGACAAAAAACAAGGATGTGTATCCCTGTCCTCAGAGGACATACTTCAGCACAAAACTACAACTCAACCAACCAGCCAGAAAGAGTACAACAACACAAGCTGTCAGCTCCTGGTTGTGATGTTATGTTATAGAAGCAGTGATTAAAAAAGACCAAGATCAGGGAGTAAAACTATGAAATGTACTTCATGTAAAGAAGATCTGGTCTGATGTGGAACAAAACCCATTCTTCTTTCCTCCCAAAGGGACATTGCTAGCTAATGCACATCATTTAAAATAAGCTGGAGGTACATTGCTCTTACAAACACTAAGAACTACTAAACTTAGTACTACTACTTATACACTACTGTATTAGAATCAGTGTCTGCGAGTACTTAAAAAAGTACTTGCACTTGGTCTGAAAAAAAAAAAGCATCCCTGTGGAATTTCTTATCTTTCACCAATTTTTCACCCATAGTTAAGAGTTTTATATATGTGTATTGAATGTTATTTGTCCAGACAAACAGACTTTAAAAAGTTATTTGAAATCTTGAAATTTTGAACCATTTTATGATTATATGATGAAAGGAGAATTATAAGAAAGTCTTATCCTATACAGTAAGCGTACATTAAGAAAATGCTATAAAGACAGCTTATACTACCTGGCAGTGTGCAGAATGGTGTTTTTTTTTTTTTTTTTACATTATGATGATAATTTTAGTTCATATTTTTAAAACTGAAAATTTACTTGATATAATATGATAACACATTATTAATGCTGATTGTGAAATGCAAAAGGTGCATACATTCAGTGCAATATTTTCATAAACAGCACGCTTTTTAGAACATAACAGGGTTGGCTTTTTCATCTCAGTTACTCTGAAAAAATATATCATCTCACAAACCATTCAAATTTGATCTGTTTCTTTCAGATGTCCTACAAGATATTTTAGTCATTTTGCAACTTTTTGATTTCAAACAAAACTGAAGACTCTGGTGTGAAGCTTACTGAAGTAATTCTTAAAAAAATACTATTCAAAAGACTTTCTCAGATAGGTAGAAGAACGCAGGTTTCATGGGTCTAGCGTGCATTCAAGTTGAAATAGATTTTTGTTCTGCTGCAGCACTCATAGCTGCTATGAGAGCAGTATTTGTGGTCAGTCCTGTGGTCTCAGTATCAGTATCTTGACGCTTTGGACAGCTTGTTTAATTTTAAGCTACAGGATTAGATGCACGTCGTCTTGTGGTTGTTCTCAGAAAACCTGAACTCAGTAACCTTTAAATCACACGCAAACACTGTTTGTTCACCTTCACCTTGTTCTTCTTCCTCTTCTTCTCATTGTTCTTATCATTATTACAAACTGTATGACATCGCTACCCTCAAGCTTGAGTTGTGGTCTCGCTGAGAAAAGATATTGCTAATATTTTCAAAAAGGAACTGCAGGATACTCTCTGGGATGTTTTGTCTACTATCAAGCTCGACCTGCAGGACACAGCTAGCGAATGATAAAGCTGCTACCAATGCTACCATGTGTAAGGGTGAAAAGGTGTGGTGCAGGAGCCAGACACGGAAAAAGGCACTGGTCCCTGATATGGAGCACACTTGGTCTGCCCGATCTGCCCGTTCTCAGGTTGACGGTGTAAAGACAAAAAGAATTGGTGGATTTTGTTGTTGAGTGCTTCTACTCTTCAAAACACACCAAACATTTCTCTGTGTTCCGCCGCCATCTTGTCTCTCTCATTCCTGTGGCTCCAACAGGAAATGCTGTAGCCGTGGCTCCGCCCCTTCCATTTCCAAGAAGGCTCTTAAAGGGCCAGTGCTAGAATAATTTAATAAACAGTTTTATTCAAGCAATCAATCAATCAATATTTATTTATATATTTATTTATATAGCGCTTTTTACAACCAACGTTGTCTCAAAGCAGCTTCACAAAAAGTCAATTTGTCATACAAAGAAAAGAACCACAAGGTTAAAGTACAGACACGTGAGGGTGGAAAAACCGGGTCCGAGCCCCCCTTGAGCAAGCCAGAGGCAACAGTGGCGAGGAAAAACTCCCTTGGGTAAGGAAGAAACCTCGAGAGGGACCAGGCTCAAGGGTGGAACCCAACCTCCTCAGGTCAACCCGGATGAGAAGAGAGAGACAGACAGAATTAACATAGAGGAACATCTAATAGATCCAGTCTGATTAGTCCAGGAGGCAGTAACTGCGAGTTGGAGTCGACCATAATAAGCATGGCCAGACGCTGGTCAGTGTAAGGTTGTGGTCATGCCGGGTGATGAAACAGGACAGGAGACACACAGTGGCGCTGATGCTAAGGTGCCTCTATCCACTCTGGGGGTTCTGATGTGATCACGTCAATCCAGTGCTTAACACAGAAGAAGAAAGAAAGAGAGAAAGAAGGATAGAGATAGGGAAGGTAAGAGAGAAAGAGATGGAGACAGACACTGATTAGGAGAATTAAGGATTAAGAGGTAGGTATTGTAATTTGTTGAATTGAGAGTGTGTAGTCCTGAGAGTCCTGTAGAGGATTCCTCTGCGCTGGTAGCCCCTCAGTGTGATCCATCAGGAATGATCCGCTCATAGAGGAGACAGACAAGAGGGAGAAGTTTGGGTATTGGTCCATTTATGGAGAAATGTAAATTAAAGCGGTAAACAGATGTTATCAGCTAAATGCTTGTGCAAACAAGTAAGTTTTGAGTCTAGTTTTAAATGTAGAGAGTGTGTCTGATTCCCGAACGGATAAAGGGAGAAGATTCCATAGTTTCGGGGCTACGCAAGAAAAGGCTCGACCACCTGCTGTGGTTCTTCTGAACCTAGGTACTGTCAGCAGGCTGCTATTTTGTGAGCGGAGCGCACGCGTGGGTTCGTATGAGTGAAGTAGTTCACTGAGATACTGGGGGGCCAGACCGTTCACTGATTTGTATGTAAGGAGTAGAATCTTGTACTCCACACGAAATTTAACAGGTAGCCAGTGTAGTGACGACAGTATCGGGGAAATGTGATCGTATTTTTTAGTTCTAGTAAGGACTCTAGCAGCTGCGTTCTGGACGAGCTGGAGCTTATGTAGAGCCTTATTTGTGCAACCGGCTAAAAGTGTGTTGCAATAATCCAGCCTAGAAGTTATGAAGGCATGGACCAGCTTTTCCGCGTCTTTTAAGGATAGGATATTGCGCAATTTAGCGATATTCCGTAGATGGAAGAATGCCGTCCTAACTATGTTACTGATATGTGCATCGAAAGACAAGCTGGTATCGAAGATAACGCCTAGATTTCTCAGAGTTGAGCTAGGAGTAATAGTGTGGCCATCTATATTTATGACAAATCGGGAGAGTTTAGTTCTCTCTGCATTAGGGCCAAGTAGCAGGACCTCAGTCTTGCTTGGATTAAGATGAAGGAAATTCTTGGCCATCCAGTTTCTAATATTAGTAATGCAATCTTCTAGTTTATTTAGATTTAAGGCCTTGTTTGGTTTGGCCGATATATATAATTGTGTGTCGTCAGCGTAACAGTGAAAGCTGACGTCGAAACTACGGATTATGTTACCAAGAGGCTGCATGTAAAGGGAAAAAGAAGTGGCCGGAGCACTGACCCTTGAGGGACACCATATCTTACTAGAGTATGACTAGAGTGCTTATTGTTAAGACTAATAAACTGATAGCGGTCAGTGAGGTACGATCTGAACCAGGATAAAGCCTGTCCTTTAACGCCAAATTGATGTTCAAGTCTGTCAAGGAGGATCGTGTGGTCAATGGTGTCGAATGCAGCACTGAGATCTAAAAGAACTAATATAGATACCTGACCATTATCAAGAGACATCAAGAGATCATTCACTACTCTAGTTAAAGCCGTTTCAGTACTGTGGTGTTAATGTTACTAGTTAGTTTAGATATTGTGCTGAACGGGACTTTAGGATTATCTTGGTTTTTCTCAATTAGTGATGAGAAGTAGGCAGTTTTAGCTGCGTGTAGGGCGTGTTTATATTCCAGGAGAGTGTTTTTCCACTCACTTCGAAAACAGTCTAATTTAGTTATACGCCATTTACGTTCATAACTACGAACTTTTTGTTTGAGTGTGCGAGTATAATCATTGTACCACGGCGCAAGCGTTTTTCTTCTAACAATTTTCCTCTTTATCAGAGCCACACTATCGAGAGTTGACTGAAGGGTGGACTGCACGTATTCAGTAGTACTTTCAAGCTCATCGAGGCCCAGTGGGGCAGTGACGTTTGAAAGATCTGGTAGCCTATTTATAAGGGCATCTATAGTAGAGGCAGTGATACTTAGTTTATATCGGTAGCGGGGCGGCATGTAAACATTATAATCTAGAATGACTTCATATATTATCAGGTGATGATCTGAGATGCATTCACTCTGAGGGACTGTGTCTAAGTTCTGTACCCTGATTCCTCGCGATAATACCAAATCTAGGGTATGGTTACAGCGGTGAGTAGGTCCTATCACGTTTTGAATATAGCCCATAGAATCAATCAGAGCCTCAAACGCTATTTTTAAGGGGTCTTTGTTATTTTCGAAATGAACGTTAAAATCTCAGACTGTAAGAGCCTTATCCGCAGAGAGGGCTATGTTTGTAAGAATCTCTGCAAACTCTGTAAGAAATTCAGAGTACGGGCCCGGGGGACGATAAACCGTAGATAATATTAAGCTAGTAGATCCAGGACAAGGGCTGGCTACTCGAATATTTTGAAATTCGAAGGCATTTGTTTTGTGGCCTGCAATTTGAGTGAGGCCCATATCAGTATTATAGAGTGTAGCTACACCTCCACCTCTACCACTGATACGTGGGGTGTGATGATAACTAAACCCTGGTGGGGTAGATTCATTCAGAGCTAAATATTCACCCTGTTTGACCCATGTTTCAGTAAGACATAACACACTGAGTCGCTTATCAGTAATTATTTCATTTACAATATCTGCTTTGGGTGCCAGAGACCGTACATTTAGTAAGCCGAGCATGTAGCGCTACCACTACCGGAAGTTATACTGATTTTAACAAGATTGTTAGGACAGATTGTTCTATGTCGCCGTTTACGAGCGGGACGGGTAACAGACACAGTCTCAATGATGTAGGACATGGCACTAGTAGGGCTATTGAGAATGCTTGTATTAGCATGACTAGCAGTAGCACTAAGAGTATCTGTAATTCTGTTAACCACATTATTGGTCGCCTTGTTTGCAGCATTAGCAGTATAACGTGCTGAGATCTCTAGAGTTAGCTAGGGTCTGTTTACCAGCGCTACTTACATGGCCTCCAGTTCGCAGTCAGCGGACGGCCCTCTCGATGTTCCGTGAGAGTATACGGGATCCTAGGCGACTAGGATGAAGTCCGTCCCTCCGGTAGAGAGCCGGCTGCTCCCAGAACGACGACCAGTTGTCCACGAACCCGAGGCCGTTGACCGCACACCAGCCGCGAAGCCAGGACTGCAGCCCGAAGAGCCTGCTGAACCGCTCGCAGCCCTGCCTGTAGGTGGGGAGAGGTCCAGAGATGACGTTCGTTGATTTCCTGGTGGTGTCCAGCAGCGTCTGGTAGTGCTCCTTCAGGACCTCGCTCTGCCGGGCACAGATGTCTGGTCCCTCAGATTCTGCTCCCTTACTTATCTGACTGTGAATAGCAAGACGCAAGGGTAGCACACCAGAAGGTTTAACCTTGCAAGGTATATTAGGTATTAAAGCCCTTTCTTTACATTAATGTGCTAAGCTTATATATTATTTCTAAAAGCACTTTTCATGTGGCTGTGTCACAGAATCCCCCCCCCCCAAACTGGAGGTATTGAGGGTTTTAACCCCCAAAATAAGGTTTTAGATTACCCACATTTACAGTGTCTAATTTATGAGTTATCTTGCCATTTAAGCCTATAATTAACAGGACCAAGTATTTTCATCACTTTTGCTGGACCTGTCCACTTAGGTGCTAGCTCGGATGAAAATTTGTCAGAGGCTTTAGACTGAGGGTGTGCCCTCACCCAGACCAGATCTCCCACAAGAAATTGCGCAGGTCTCCTATGGGCATTGTAGTATCTGGCTTGTCTGTGTTTGGCCACGCCTACTCTCCGCCTTACCTCCTGTGACATCAGATGTTGTCGCTCCAGTAATGAATACTGTGGTTGTTGTGGATCCAGCCCTGGAGTTTGATGGATAAGCCTCTCTAAAGGGCCTTTCAGTTGTCTTCCCAGAGCCAGTTCTGCTGGAGATCTCCCGGTGGTTTAATGGCAGTAGCTATTAAGTGCAAATCGGACCTCCGACAACCACTTATCCCATTCCTCATGATGTTCTCCTACAAAAGAGGCTATCATGGTCTTTAGGGATCGATTAACCCGTTCTGTGAGATTGGTCTGGGGATCATAGCTGGTTGTCATCTTCTGTATGACTCTCCATTTCTGGCAGAGGTCTGTAAGGAGCTGACTAGTGAACTGAGGGCCTCTGTCTGAAACCAGGTATTTAGGAACTCCCCATCTGGTGAAGATCTCGTCCCTTAGTAACTGACAAAGCCGATGGGTTTTACTGTCCCTCAAAGGAAATAGCTCCACCCACTTGGTGTAGTAATCCACCACCACCAACAGGTAACTATTGCCTTTCTTGCTCCTGGGAAATGGACCCATAAAGTCCAATCCAAGCATGTTTGATGCTTCCTCAACTTCTGTTGCCTGTAACCAACCTGCAGGTTTCTGATTGTCAGGTTTGTACTGTTGACAGATAGTACACTGATGGACATGTTGCCACACCTGCTTCCGGACCGTAGGCCACCATGCCACTTCTAAAATCCGCAACAGTGTCTTGAGCCTGCCCAAGTGTGCCCCTAGAGGATTGTTGTGGAAGTAGTGGGGGTTTGGTGAGCTTCCTGGGCACTACCAATTGATATTTCAGCCCCAGCCTTTTAATTGGCACAGTCCTATAGAGGACATCCTGGAGTACCTCCCATTCAATACGTCCCACCTGTTTGCCCCTGGTGGTTTCCTTTTCTCTGATCTCTCTGACTTCCTGGTCTTGAGCTTGAGCCTGTGCAATTTCAGCCAGCGAGGAGGGCAGATCCAGGGTGCACACGTTTGGGCGAAGAGGTACATATGAGGCCATCACTTGGGATTGCTCGTTTTCAACTGCCCAAGACAGTGCATCCGGTACAATGTTCATGCAGCCCTTTCTGTAGTGAACTTCAAAGTTAAACTGCTGCAACCTCAGGGTCCAGCGAGTCAGCCGGGAGCTAGTCTTCGGACAATTAAATGCCCAAGATAACGCACTATGGTCAGTATAGACGTCAAACTTGGTCCCTTCCAGGTAAGGATGCCATTTCTCCACTGCCCAGATGACTGCCAGGCACTCTTTTTCCGACGTGGAGTAATTGTGCTCTGCCCCTCGCAGTACTCTGGAGGCATATGCTATAACCTTCTCACCCTCTGAACTTTGTTGGGTTAGCACCGCTCCTAAGCCTACATCACTGGCATCAGTGTGGACCTGAAATGGCAAAGTTAGGTCTGGTTGAGCCAAGACAGGTGGAGATTTCAAAGCCTGCTTCAGATGGTCAAAACTCTCCTGGCATTCATCTGTCCACTCCCATTTGACCGCTTTTCGCTTTAGGTTGTTTAAGGGTGCAGCGAGGTCAGCAAAGTGTGGTATGAATTTGTGATACCACCCCACGAGGCCCAGAAACCTTTATAGAGACTTTATATCTTTTGGGGTGGGATAGTTAGACACTGCTATGGTCTTTTCTGGGTCAAGTTCCACCCCTTTTCCTGAGACAATGTGTCCAAGAAATCTGATTTGTTTCTTGAAGAAGCAGCATTTCTTCAGGTTCAAGGTAAGGTTCGCAGCATGCAGTCTGGAGAACACTGCATGGAGATCTTTTGAGTGCTGTTCATGACTGGTGGAGTAGACAATGATGTTGTCGATGTAAACAAAACAGATGCGTCCTCGTAATTCCCTCAACACCCTTTCCATCAGACGTTGGAATGTTGCTGCTGCATTTTTTAACCCAAAAGGCATGGCCTTAAATTGGAAAAGACCCATGGGCGTGATGACCGCGGTTTTAGCCTTGCTCTCTGGATCCATAGCCACCTGCCAGTAACCAGACTGGAGATCCAAAGTACTGAAACACACTGCTCCATGTAGTGACTCCAGGATGTCATGAATTATTGGCATTGGCTAAGCATCCTGAGCAGTCTTAGCAATCAACTTTCTGTAATCAATACAAAAGCGATAGGATCCATCAGGTTTTCTCACTAGCACCACCGGAGAGGCCCAGGCAGACTGAGATGGTTCTATGACTTCATCTTCCAGCATCTGATTTACCTGATCCTTGATAATGTTCTTCTTCAGTGGTGACACCCGATACGCCTTTGATCGAACTGGGATTTGATCCAATGTGTGTATGTGATGCTGTATTATGGTGGTCCGTCCTATTTTTGCCGAACACACCGAAGGCCACGCCTGGAACAATTCCTGCATTTCTGAAGGATGGGTTTGCAGGAGAGCCTCATGGGCCTCAGATGTACTCAGATGCGCCTGAATGTCGGGAAAATAAGGGAGAAGTCATGGCTACATACAAATTCACATTCTTCCCAGGTTTTTCGGATGGTGACCAGGTCAGATTGCCTGGTGTGCGATTCAGAAATGGAAAAAAGGTCCACCTTCCATGAATTTGCACCCCATAAACATGTTCACCTAGGTTGATTTGAACTCGTGCTTTTATTAAAAAATCTAGCCCCAAAATAAGCGGAAAGGCTAGGTTATCATCGGCTATGACGTAAGTGTCCAAACTCCATACCTTCCGCCAGGTGTAAGCCAGTTGCTTTTCCTTCCGCTCTGTGTGCTTTGCCATCAGCTAGTACAAAGTTTAAGGGATCTCCAGTACTCAGTTTTTCTCCAACCTTGACCAATTTCTGCCACAGACTCTTTTGCATTAGAGTGAGGGTGCAGCCTGTATCCAGTACAGCTTCCCCTTGAAGTCCTCGGGTTTCAATTGGAACCACCAACAGGGCTGGAGTCTCTGCTTTGGTTAACACCACATGTTGATTCCCCCTGTGTTCCAGGCTGTAGCCACTGGAGTTTTTGCTGGCTGGCTTCTTTTTAGCTTTTTCCTGGGAGGCTTGGCTGTTTACTCTGGCCCAGTAATCTTTCTTGGCCGCCCAGTCTCGCTCCACCATGGACCCCACTTTAACCAGTTGTTCCACCGAGTGAACGGTCCCCCTTAAACTGCTAACTAGTGCCGGATTGCAGTTGTTCATTATACGCCTGACCAGTTCACTTTCCTGCATTTCTGGTTTCCATTTCAGACACAATGCCCTATAGTCATAAACAAAGTCTCTTAGACATTGGTCAGGGGCCTGGACTCTTATGCGTAATTGTTCTTCCACCTCCGTTAAGTAGTCTGTGGGTAAAAACGCTGTCAAAAAGGCATTCTTGAATTCAGTCCAATTGTGAACCCTTTTTTTTTCGGCCATCCACCAACTCCTAGCAGGGCCTCTCAACACAGTTGACAAAGTGGCTGTTAGTTCACCATCAGACATTGGCCTCAATGATAAAAAGTTTTCACATTGCTCAATGAAATTGAGCACATCAGTTGTGTCACGAGATTCACCAAATGTTGGAAATTCTAAGCGAACAGGAGGCTTAGCATAGAGAGAAGGGGTACCAGACACATTTCCTGCAGTCTGAGCCGTGATGTCACTCACATTTGAGGGAGGATACCAAAAGGAGGTTTGACTGGTAGGGGTGCTAGTGCGTTTCAATTTGCCAAGTTCTCTTTTCCATTGGGCATCCCTACGCAACAGACATTCAACCACCCCCTGCTCCAACCGTTTCATGGATAGCTCAACATCTGCAAACCTCTGATCTACATAATCTCTAAGACTTTGCTCTCGATTCACAGCACTTTCAAGAGAAGCTCTAAAGTCACCCTCTAAAGAGTTTACCTGAACTTGTAAGCCCTTAATAGCGTCCTTGACATTTTGTACCTCCCCATTATCCATGACATCTGCACCTGTAGTATTCATGTCTTCATCAGTATCAGAGACTTCCTGTTCATCTAAATACATCTCGCTTAAAAGAGAAGAAATTTCAGCCACAGGTTCCCTAAATGTCACAAAAGGCCTAGAGGTTAAGTCTGGTGTGTCAGCCTGGCCTTCCTCAGTCTGGGGATCCATACTGTCAGCCATAGTCAAAGCTAAGGTTACTGTGTAGCTCTATGTGTAGCTACTGCAATGTATTCCCCGTACGGGCCACCACTCTGTAACAATCACCTAGACCTGATTAAGTGTAGGGGTTACAATAAAAGTTCGAGGATACGTTAAGATACACATAAAAGACTATGCAAAACTGACTTAAACTAATGCACACAAACAACCTCAATAGACCTGTATAACTTGCCACCAAACGAAAATGCTTTACATATATATATATATATATATATATATATATATATATATATATATATATATATATATATATATATATAAAACAAAAATCCATACCCTTTTCCCAGTACCCCCAAAGTCCAAAAAATCCAAAATGCAAAAAACTAAAAGTACACAAAAAATATACACAAAAATTATGTCCGTAGCAATGCATTGCAACTTCAAAAAAAGTAAAAAACCAGCTGGACTGGCAATGGCAGGCCTATCCTGGTTTCAATCTGGAATTCCAGTTAGTTAATCTACTGGTCTGAGAGACCTGATATGGAGCACACTTGGTCTGCCCGTTCTCAGGTAGACGGTGTAAAGACAAAAAGAATTGGTGGATTTTGTTGTTGAGTGCTTCTACTCTTCAAAACACACCAAACATTTCTCTGTGTTTCGCCGCCATCTTGTCTCTCTCCTTCCTGTGGCTCCAACAAGTAATGCTGTAGCCATGGCTCCGCCCCTTCCATTTCCAAGAAGGCTCTTAAAGGGCCAGTGCTAGAATAATTTAATAAACAGTTTTATTCTGGTCCCCTACTTATCTGAATGTGAATAGCAAGACTCAAGGGTAGCAAGGGTAGCACACCAGAAGGTTTAACCTTGCAAGGTATATTGGGCATTAAACCCCTTTCTTTACATTAATGTGCTAAGCTTATATATTATTTCTAAAAACACCTTTCATGTGACTGTGTCACAGCAGGTTATATTTCCCTTGAGTAGGTCAAGTCTTCCACTCCAATTTTAATTCAAAAGCTAGGGCAGTGGCCGTTTTAATTAACAAAAAAGTTCAGTTCTCATCTACTGATGTCATCGCTGATAGGAATGGCAGATACCTCATAGTTGCTGGCACCCTAATGGGAAAAAAATGTTTTGTTTGTAAATGTATATGCCTTAAATTTTGATGATGTTGAATTTGCTTACAGATTGCTGAGTAATATCCCTTTCTTGAATACTCACCTGCTGATCCTCCTCTCAATCTGACTCAATCTGCTATGTCAAATACATTTTCTGATTTAATGAAGCAAAATGGTCTTGTTGATCCATGGAGATCTCATAACCCCTCTATCAAAAAAAATTCATTCAGGTGCACCATTCATATTCTAGGATTGATTACTTATTTATTGACAGTACGCTTAATTCTTCTGACTGTAGCCCAGTTGTAAAGTTTATTAATGTTCTAGCCGTTTGTCTAAGCAACTGTGTTTAAATTCTTGCATTTATACATTGTTTTTGTGATGATGTTTCTTCTGTGGACTGTGGGGGGAGATCTCTTAGCAGCCGAGGAGCTGTGTGGGTCCGCTGATGAAGTTTCTACTGCCTTCATTGCTGCGCCATTGGGAGGATACTCCAGGACTCTCACCACTTCATTACGACTGACTCGTTCATCTGAGTCGATTCCTTTTGGCTCATCTGAGTAGAAGGGGCTAATGTTCTAGCCGCACCGCACCCGAGCATCGTACAGGCCTGCTACAGTTGGTTGTTGAGTGTGTGTGCATGTGTGGGCCCACGTTGATTATTTCTGGAAGAGTGTAAATGGTTTAGAATTTAATGTCCTGTTGTAATGTAACTGCTGTTGACTAGCTGCGGGGTTTTGAATATTTGTATTAATGTTTTGATTTTTGATCACCGTTTTGGGACAAAGGGTTTGGCGATTGTGCATATTGTGTATTTTGGAAGGTCAAGTAGTTTGTTGCGTAGCTGAGTGGTTAGCTGTTTATTTTTTTTGTAAACGGTTTTGTTTCAGTGTCTGTCATCCATTTAATATTATTTTGTGGCTTAAAAGAAAGGAAAGTGAATGACAAACACAGCTTTGTTTTAATTTCCATATCTGGTCTCATTCTTCAGAGATAAATATCAATCTGTCATTCGCTATAGATTTGGTAGTTTTCCTCTGTAGTTCTAACCTGCATCATCCTTTAATACTTTGAACCCATAGTCACCTCCCCTATGTCTTAACTAACGCTGGTGCTAGGGGGTGCTACATGACTATTTAGGTATTTTAATTTCTGACCATTCACTCTTATTATTAGATGTTTAACTTTCTACTCATAAACATAGCCCACCACGTTGGAGATTCAACTCTCTTCTTTTGGCAGACAAAGAATTTTGCAAACTCATTTCACATTCCATCGAGTTCTTGTCTTTCAATCTAAATGACTCCTCTTCATATTCATTGCTGTGGAAAACAACAGGTCAAATTATTTCTTACTCTGTTCGTTTTAATAAAAAGATGAATCCTCATATCCAAAGAGCAAAATGGCTTCACAAAGGGATGTCAGTTTTTTAATACCTGTACACTTTTCAATATAATTTATTCAAAACATTTGACTGAACTTCCTGAACTTGTCATCTCTTTAGATGCTGAAAAAGCATTCGATAGGGTAGAGTGAGAGTACCTGTTTGATGTCTTAAAGAAATTTGGACAAATTTATTTTGCTAAGATTCACCTCCTTTATTTGTCCCCTATGGCCAGTGTCCACACTAACAATGTTCATTCGGATTATTTTGCTCTTGGACGTGGAACTCGCCAAGGTGGTCCGTTGTCACCTTTTCTTTTTGCCATTGCTATCGAGCCTCTATCTATTACATTAAGATCTTCCCCCCTATTCAAAGGAATCATTCATAGTGGGATTGAATATAAATTATCGCTGTATGCAGATGATTGGTCATTGTATATAATGGATGGTACACTTTCTATCCCTGTTGTTTTGGTTATTCTGGGGAACTTCAGCACCTTTTCAGGTTATAAATTAAATTTGGGGAGAAGTGAGTGTTTTCCCATCAATATTGCAGCACGTCATCTTAAGCAGTCAGATTGACCTTTTCGATTTAGTACAACTGGGTTTAAATATTTGGGTATTAATGTGACTCGTTCTTTAACTAGCTTTGCATCTGCTAAATTCACTCCCCTTATCTCAAAGAATACATCTGATATTCAAAGATGGGGTAACCTCCCGCTTTCATTTTTTGTAGCTGCATCTTCTATGAGTCTTTTGAAAAACAACCATTTATTTCCTCCGTCACTCTCAGACATTTTCAATATGGTATGACAAGGGTATTACACAGTTCAAATATTTATATGTAGCTGGTCTAGCCAATTTGTCATCCCATTACGATCTCCCTGTTACTCATCTGTTTTGCTATTTTCAAGCTCGTAGTTTTGCCGCAAAGTGTTTCCCTGATTTCCCCTCTTTACCTCCAGAACAGAGGTGGGAAACCATGCTTTCATTTGTTCCTCATCACAGAGGAATTATTTCAAAGCTGTATGACGTCATCTTGCTGTTTAGCAACCATTCAAATATTAAACTTAAGTGCACACGGGAAAGTTAATTTGGGGATACAAATAAATTAGGACTCAGGCCATAGAGAGGCTATGATCTACCACCTCTTGTGCTTGTCTTGGACCTATCCAGGGCTTACACAGGGCACATTTTTCTAGACTATCTGTACTGTATCCGGAAGTTGAAGACAAGTGTGATAATTGCCATGGCTCCCCTTGTCACCCTAGCCACATGTTTTTTTCTTTGTCATGAGCTGAAAAGGGTTTTTGGGAAGGTTATGTTACTATTGTGTCCGATGTTCTTGGTCTGCAACCGTGCCATCTGACCACCATATTTTGGATTTCGGACCCCTTACTCGCACTTACCTCTATACAACAGGACATTATAGCCTTCTCATCATTACTAGCAAGGAGTTCCTTATTGTTGCACTGGAAGTCCACTAAATATCCATCAATTTCCAGGTGGCTTTAAGACATGTTTTTCTTTAAAACTTGAGAGAATATTAAATACACGTTGAGAGGATGTGCAGACATTTTTTAAACAAATAGCAGTCCTTTATTTCTTTTTTCACTAATGTAGAGGTACTACGCAATTGAATGGGTGCTTGTTTTATGTTTTTGTTTGTGTTTGTGTTTTTTGCATAAATAGTCAGTAATGTGTGTGTTGGTTGTAGAGAGCTGAGTGGGGCACTGGTGGGGTTGTTCAATGTTCTTACACGGTACCCTGTAATTTAATTATTTTCTCCTAAATCCTTATCAGAATGGGTATATCATGATTATTATTACTATTTTATATGTGGTTATGTGACCGTGTGCATATACATGTATGTAAAGGAAAAAAAAGTGGATTAGGCTAATTATATTTTTATAATTGAAACTATTGTATTGTATTTTTTCCAATAAAAATATTTGGCAAAAAAATAAAATACTAGGTTGTGGTATATTTTGATATACTTGATCTGAAAACAGGATGCTAGACAATAACTGTGTACTACTAAAGACATGCACCTTGCAACTGAATTTCGGACTTCCTGACTGACAGACCCCAGTCTGTTAAGTTAGACTTCCTCTTTCATCAGCCTAAACACCGGTGTCCCACAAGGTTGTATTTTGAGCCTAAACCTGTACTCCCTGTTTACCCTTGACTGTGTGCTAATTTATGGTTCTAACACCATAATCGAGTAGGCGGATGACACCACGGTGATAGGCCTGATCAGAGACAACGACAAGACGGCATATAGGGATGAGAGACAGCACCTGTCTTCATGGTGCCGTGACAACAACGTGACACTGAACACCCAGAAAAAGGAGATCATAATGGATTTAAGGAGGTCTAGAAGCCAGGCTTAACCCCCCAATCTACTTCAGCGGAGCTGCAGTAGAACAGGTGGCCAGCTTCAAGTTGCTCGGCACCCGCATCTCCAGTGATCTCACCTGGTCTCTGAACTCCTCAGCTCTGGTCAAAAAGGCACAGCAGCGTCGGAGCCTCAAGAAAGTTTACCAGTCTCCCAGGATCCTGGTGAACTTTTACTGCTGTACCATTGAGAGCATACTCACCGACTGAATCTCTGCATGGTACGGCAACGGCTGCGCTGCTGACCGCAAGGCACTCCAGCGGGTGGTGAAAATGGCTCAACGCATCACAGTTACCCACCATTCAGGACATTAATCACAAGCGCTGTCTGGGCAGGGCGAGGAATATCATCACGGATGTTTCTCACACGAATCATAGTCTTTTCATCCTCCTCGCATCTGTCAAGCTTTACAGGAGTCTCTGCTCCTGCACCAGCAGACTGAAGAACAGTTTTTTTCATGAGGCTGTGTGTCTCATGAACGCTTCATGGACACTTTAATTTACATTGCACTCCCACTACTGCATCCTTGCACCTTCTGCACTGTTAATGCACTTGATTCATTGCCAAGCCTACTGTATACTGATGTTTACATACTGTATACTCATGTTTACATGCTGATCTCATATTAAATCTACCTCAGATGTAATTTTATTGAGTGCATACTGTCTACTTGTACTACTCTTACAGTTCAAACATTCATTTGTTGCTGCTTTTATACATTGAATCTAATCTAATCATCTAATATAACGGTTCACTGTTCTATTTTTGTGTAAAATGCAATATGAAGAATTACAATTACAAAACTCACTTAGCCTACAAACCTGACATAAAGCTCTATAAAGAGTAGTAAGGAATAGCACATTACAGCCTTAGTGTCTACAATGGCCTTATAAACAGACATTATATCTTATGCAAATTGATTTTGAAAGTTTATCCCTCTTGCATGTATTGTGTAATCGGTGTCATTTAAAGTCTGTAACTGACTGCCATAAACATTTAGTGAGTGTTTTGTGCATTACCACAATTTTCTTATGAACAGATATTATGATGAAATTTATATTATGGTGGATATTATGGTTATAACTTGAAACACTCTTGCTTTATAAAGTGGTGTGCATATAATTACATAGTATATAGCGATTACATCACATAACTATACAAGTAATGTTATATACCTTTAAGTATTTAACAAACAACAAACACTAATTTACACTATAAAGTGTAGAAAATGTCATATTCAAGAGACTTCTCTGTAGAGTTTCCACTTAACAAAAAATCCTTAAACAATTTGATGTAACAAAAAGTTAAAGAGTCACATATTGCCCTCTTGACTAAACTCAGTCTGACTCAGTTTGTCAAAAAGACAAACCTGATTAACGTATGGCTGTCTGTCTTAATGCAGTAAATGAGGAGCATCATTTGTTTCCAATCGTATGTGTGTTTTGTTGCTGTCGGTCATGATTGCTATGCCAAATGGTCATTACTACTGTGCCATTTTCCCACAGCTTGCAGTGATGTCAGGATCGACACATCTTTAAATAATGAGACATTCATTACAGGAAATCATGTCATGTCAGTCATGCAGTAAAGTTGCCATTTCAAGTTGTCTTTGTTTTGCATGCAGTACTAGTGTCCTTCAGTCTAAAGGGTTTCTGCAATACATAATAGACTTGTAATTTTAACATGTTGCTATTATTACCGGTTTTGCACTATGCACCCTGCAGCTAACAATGAGATTAAACCACACATCTCTATCAAAACCTGAAGACTCAACTTAGAATTAAACCCCAAACACTTGAGACTCAACTCATAGACATACTTTTGCATTTCCCTGATTAATTTGTGTGCTTTAAACCTTATTTGTGTCAGTCCCTCAAGCAACTCTGGAACAGATGTGGAGAAAGCAAAGACATGCTTGAGAAATGCTTTTATTGAAATGAAATAAGGCAAATAGTTCCTTTTTTTTTCATTTGCATTTTTCATTTTACACTTTTCCAATGATAGACCTGATCCAGGGCAGGAAGGCAGAAATTCTGGTATAAACATTTGGCCTTGCTGTTGAATCACACACCTTCTCGCCAAAGGAAACGATGCCTAATGCAACATTATGGCACACCAAAGGTCCTCCAGAGTCTCCCTGTTAACAACAGTACAAATGATTGTGTTACTTGGTTGTTTACATATACCATGCGTGTACATGCTGGATCAGGTCAAAAGTCATATTTTTGTTACCTGACAAGATCCTCCAGGATGATGTGCACACACCATGTTTTGGGTAATAATTCCAGGCCACAGGTAAGCACACCTTTTCCTGTCTACGATTGTGGTTTTTGTTTCTAAAAGACGGGTACTTGGGGGTTTGCGGGCTCCTCTTCCTCCCCAGCCAGCTACCCTGCACACTGTGTTGGCTGGGATGTCCTCCTCTCGCTGAGGGATGGAGATCCAGTTGACAGCTTTGGTCTTGTTCACACTTCCATACAACTGTGGGAAAAATCATTGTTTGCTAAACTATCAACAAGCCTGCATGGTGTGGTAAATGTGCAGTGGGAACACGTTTTACGAAGAGCATCTGTAAAACTTTTTAACCTAGCCTTTGCACACATTAGTAGTCATTTAAATTTTTTTTTGTAAATTTCCCCACTGTGGGACTAATAAAGGATTATCTTTAAGCATAGCCATGTTTATTTAAACTATGATGATCATGGCTATGTATGGTTATGACTTTGATATAACCATACATATTTGGACTTTGGTTTATTACTTCATTTGATGTCCATGGTGTATAAGACCCTTATCAGGGGAACACTTAGTAGCTAATAATTTAAAGGACTTCACTACTGTTGTGTCTTTAAAAGGTCAACTAACCCAATATTAATGACCCCTGCATGTTTTCCACTCATTTTCTTAGCCCTCCAATCACAGTAGTTGCTATTTACCCCTAACGTGGTCAAGTGTTCAGTTGTAGCCGTGTGGTCACATTTTTCTGAGGATAGATTTTATATTAAATATATTATTACAAATATGGTGACAGCATGTGTCCCAGTAACAATCAGTCACCTGGCAGACTGAAGGATGACGTTTTCTATCTGTAATTCTAAACCTCTTTATTTCAACCTCTTTATCCACAGGAAACCCTGAGCACCACCAATGCAGACTACAACACCAAAATTAATACTCTATATGAAGAACTAGTTATTGTAAATGAGTGAAATGTATTATCAGAATCATCAGAATGTTGTTACAGAATGTTTATGAGTACGGAAAAATAAGAATGGTCGAGCTCGATATCAGATACCAGTATCGTACAGATGCGTCCTTATTAACAATACTGGCATATAACCAGGGATGTTGTTTGGGCCTGTAAAGATTGAGTGCCCAGTGCTAGAACTGTGTGTGGAACATCGTCCCTCGTCACTGTTTTTAATTAACCTGGATAAGCTGCTACTGACATTAGAATTTACATAGCATTACTGTGCTATACTCAAAAGTGCTGCTAATACAGCCACATTTACTTTTCTATATTATTTGTGTATATGATAAGTTTATTGCACTTCAAATAATGAGTTAACAGAATGAAACACATTGACCTGTTAGCTTCCTAATTGTCTCTCAATATACTTGATAGATAGACTCAATAGAAATTGCAGGCCTCTCCTTTCTTTCTCTCTGTCTCTCTATCATTCTGTCCTTATGCCTCTCCTTCTCCCTGTCTCTATCTCTCTCCCTCTTTTACTTACATACTTACCTCTGATTCTCTCTTTCTCCGTCTGTCTTCCTATTTCTTTACTTACTCTATCACTCTTGATCTCTCACTAATTCTGTCTATCCCTGTCTCCCTCTATCTGTTTCTCACTTGCTCTATTCCTACTGCCTCCCTTTCTTTCTCTCAGCCCTCCCTAACCATCTTTCACTTTTCTATTGTATCAGCATAGCTTACCTCTAAGAGCATGATGTCGTATTCATGTCTCTGCTGGTTATATAATGAATGGATGTGGTAAGACCTCACTGACATGCGGAAGGACCCTTCTGTGCTGCTTGACAGATCATGAGCACCCAGTACCACTGTAAGCGGCAACTGCCTGATGTTTGGAGAAAAAGGGAGCGTAAACAACATATAATATATACACACAATATAAATTTGTCATACTTTTTACTTTTTATACTTACGATATGCAGTGGGCAGCCGTCATGATGAATCGTTGAGACACAAGGAAGCCACCACAGATGTGCATTCCATTTTCCTGAATGGAGACCATGTAGGGTCTGGAGTGTGGTTTAGCCTCTGTGCCGTTAACTATACCAACATTAACACTGGCTGAGAGAGGAAGAAAATGGAGAAGTTAAAATCATGTAATCTGCGTTAATCTGTCTCTCAGTGTTTATTACTTACAACAAACTGACATGTGTCTAAATATATGCAATTAAAAACGGCGTGAGAATTCTGAAAGATAAATGACAACACTAACTCTATTCAAATATTACATGTAAGAGCAAATCTGTAAAAGTAGGTACTTATAAACGACACTCACCAGAGTCGCTCAGGTACGGCACCAGAGCACCCAGCAGAAGTAGAGAGATGAGAGCCATGGTGCTGCATGGAGAGAGTGAGTTCTCCTTGAAGAAGAAAAGGGGTTTATATACCTCTGTGGTGATGAATTGATACACGGTTATGTGGTTAAGAGTCTGGACAAACTGGTTCTTCCTGCTGTAGCTGGTGCATACATTCAATACCATATGTACAACAACAGACAGCAAGTCTTACAGAATGTATCAGAACAGTTCTAGACTCTTTATCCTATTCATTTTATTTATATTTATTATTTTTGTTTTGTTTTACTGTGATGCTGCACTAATCTGCCAGCAACCTATCCTTCAAATTCTTCCTGTCATTTTGCACTTGCTTGATTTGAACCAAACTGAGGAGTCTGGTGTGAGACTCCATAATCTGCTAATATGTACACTATATTTGCATGATGTGTACAATGGGTCCAGCTTCTTACTAATAGCAATTAGCCGACAGCGAGCAGTACTTCTGCATGGTTGAGCAGCCTGTCTATAAATGTTGTAGTAGCTGGAATAAAACTTATAATAGATAACAATAATGGAGCAATAATAGATGAATCCTTGTTGGTGCATCATAGAATCAAAACATAGATGTTAAAAAGAGCCATATACATTCTACATTAACCTAAAGATCATGCAAAGAAACATTTCAGCAAACCATTCCCTTTCCTTAAGAAACCCTAAAGAGCGATTATTGCTATATGTTATAATATGTATTTATATGTATAAATAATGTTGTTGGCCTAACACTCAAACCATTATGTGTAGTGACAAAATGTTTTTTTCTGTAGATTTCCTAGCCCTGATAAGGATGCTCTGATAAGGATGCTGTGGTATCAGTGGTGTCGTACACACAGCAAATGTGTTACAATAGTCACAAATCACAATGTGCAGTTTTTCACATTGAGTGTCACATGAACTATGACTCAACAAACTAGAAGCATGTACAGAATTTTTAAACAAAAATATCGCTGTCCAGCAGCCAGAGGTCACATCTTATTATTAAATGTCCACTGAGTATAAACTTAATTAATTTGAAGATGTTTAGAACAATATTTCTGTATTAACTCTAGTATTATTACAGCATCTTTTCTGGTGATTAGCTTTTCGCAAAAATCTGCAGTGACATTTGGCACACCTCCAAAGCCTTTGCTGACTCCCTTAATGAGCAATCCCATATTCAGTGATGCTGAAGTCTGGACTCGGGGGTGGTCAGTCAGATCTGTTTTTAGATAACTCCAGCAGCTGTTTTTATTTTGACTGCCTTTTTGTTTATACCAGTTTCTGAGTAAAGGCGTATTAACAGCTACACTTTCTTCAGACCCATTGTGTTGAGCTGTCTTTTCACCAGTGTTAATTGCATTAATGAATACTATGACAAACCTGTTTGTTGATAACCTGCTGTTCATGATGAAAACGAGGCAAGAACTAGGTAAAAAGTAACACTTGAGAACCATGAGAAACTGTGAAGACTAAAAGACTGATAAAGAAACTAATTCTTTTAAAAACCTTTTAAGTTGCTGATTACACCAGCATGATCAAATATGTGGCTGGTTCAAGACCCTACAGTCTTTGACATCAGTCAAAAGTGCTGGCTTGAAACAAAAGAGTTTTTGTTTTTGGTAAGTAAAATAAATATTAGATGAGGCAAAAGTATGCAAAATTGGATTGGACTGCATTCATTTATGTGACGCTTCCGGGTTTTCCCGGCTCCTTCGGACTCAACTTCCCAGAGGCAATCAATCTATGATGTTACACCCACATGTTCCCTGTCACCCAATGAGTCCTGTTACAGCTCTCCAGAATATTAGATTCACCTGGTGTCCATTTAATGTCTCTGTATTTAAACTCCTTTCAAACACTGTCACATTGCGAAGTTTTGGCAAACCCTTAGTTTGCAATCCTGAACTTTCTTACTGTTTTTTCCACTTTGGTTCTGACCTCCATTTTGTTCTCTGACTTGCGATCTCTCTTTGTCCCCCTTGGCTTTAATCAAGTTTTACTCCTGGCTTTTGATCTCTGTTCGTTCTCTGAATATTCTCTCAGTTTCGCCCCTGGTATCTCCACTGACTGCCTCTTCTGGTTCTGACCTTTTTTTTTTTCCTGACTCTGTATCTCTCTCTCCACTTCATGTTTGGTTGTGTTTTGCTGCTTTGTTCAACTGTCCAATTGTTCAGTAAAGCGTGTTTGACTTTTAGCTCTGCATGTGTCGGCATAAGATCTTTGTTCATGACCTTTTACATGCACAAGTGACCCAACAGCCACGGTTGCGGACATTCAGTGAGCAGTGATGCTCTCTAGGAGTCAACCTGTTAGTGCCAACACTATTGGCAGGCCGGAGCACGACTGTTACCACGACTGTCCTTAACAGTACATCAACACCACCACAGATTTCAATGGTATTGTGCTAGAATGTCATGGAGTGACTCTGAATGGCAGCAAGTCATCTTCAGTAACAAATTCTGCTGTTGTATTGGTGAAGATGACCAAGGCACCATGGTCAGTGCCAAGATGAACAATTTGTTGTCCTGGATCCAGAAGGCCTGGTATCACTCTACCTCCAGCCCAACTCCATGCTGAGACATCTGGCATGTTGCATGCAGCAATCATGGTAGCCCGACACCGTAATGAGACATACTACTTCTGTATGTGTAGCTCAATAAATATTACCCATATCAGTCTAAATTTACCATCATTTATTGTTCCTGATAACCTTTATCTTTCTTCCCAATAGCACTGCAATCCAACACTTCCTTCTGGGTGCCAATGAATCGCAGCTATTGTTTTGATGATGAGTGTATTTGCTCCTTTTCTTGATATTAATTCTTCATACACAGCTTAAAAAAATAAAGGGAACACTTTTTAATCAGAGTATAGCATCAACTCAGTTCAACTTCAGGGATATTGATCTGGTCAGTTAAGTAGTAGGGAGGGCCGTTAATCAGTTTCAGCTGCTTTGGTGTTAATGAAATTAACAACAGGTGCAGTAGAGAAGCAACAATTAGACACCCCACAAAACAGGAATGGTTTAAAAGGACGAGGTCATTGACATTTTGTCCCCCCTCATCTTTTCCCACTGATTTTTCACTAGTTTTGCAGTTGACTTGGGTCAGCGTCACTTCTAGTACCATGGTGCGGTACCTGGACCCTACAGAGGTTGCACAGGTAGTCCAACTACTGAAGGATGGCACATCAATATGTACCATTGCCACAAGGTTTGCTGTGTCTCCCAGCACAGTCTTAAGAGTACAGTGGAGATTCCAGGAGACAGGCAGTTAATCTAGGAGAGCTGGACAAAGCTGTAGAAGGCCCTGAACCCCTCAGCAGGACCGGTATCAGCTCCTTTGTGCAAGGAGGAACAAGATTAGCACTGCCAGAGCCCTACTGCTGGGAATGTGTCTGACCAAACAATCAGAAACAGGACTCATGAGGGCGGCCTGAGGGCCCGACGTCCTGTAGTGGGCCCTGTGCTCACTGGCCAGCACCGTAGAGCTCGATTGGCATTTGCCACAGAACACCAGAATTGGCAGATCCGCTACAGGCACCTTGTGCTTTTCACAGATGAGAGCAGGTTTTACCTGAGCACATGTGACAGACGTGACAGGCTTTGGAGACGCCGTGGAGAATGTTATGCCGCCTGCAACATCATTCAGCATGACTGGTTCGGTGGTGGGTCAGTGATGGTCTGGGGAGGCATATTCCTGGAAGGAGGCACAGACCTCTACAGGCTAGACAAAGGTTCCTCCTGGTGCACAACAATGCTTGGCCTCATGTGGCGAGAGTATCTAGGCAGTTCTTGGAGAATGAAGGAATTGATACCATTGACTGGCCCACCGGCTCGTCTGACCTAAATCCAATAGAACACCTCTGGGACATTATGTTTGGGTCCATCCGACGCCACCAGGTTGCACTTCAGACTGTCCAGGAGCTCAGTGATGCCCTGGTCCAGCTCTGGGAGGAGATCCCCCAGGACACCGTCCGCCGTCTCATTGGGAGCATGTGGAGGCCATACAAACTACTGAGTACCATTTTGAGTTGCTGCAATGGAATTTAGGTTAAATGGACGAGCCTGCTGCATCATTTTTTGCTTTGATTTTCAGGGTGTCTTTGAATTCAACCCTCTGTAGGGTAATCATTTTCATTTCCATCAAACGATGTGGCATCCAGTATAACAAAACA
>JAMWET010003588.1:0-52338 GCA_024036415.1 Prochilodus magdalenae | reverse complement strand
CCCACACCTCCTACTGGAACAGCTGTTGCTCTGATGATGAGTGTAGTTACGAGTGTTTGTTTGGATAGTTACTGCAGTGATTAGTGTGTTTCAGCTGGTGACTGTTCGTTTAGCCCTGACTGTTTCAGAAGGTCAGATTGTTGGAGAAGCTGGAATGGCTGGACCTTTGACCAATCAAACTTCCCTGTCTGCTGGTCTGATAGACGCGCCTGGGTTTGAAGAATGCCAGGAGAATGTTACCTGGCTGACTGCACTGTGCCGATTGTAAAGTTTGGTGGAGGAGGGATCATGATGCCATGGGGTGGTGTTCAGGGGTCCGCCTAGAGCTCCTAATGCTTCAGCAGACATAGACTTTCCGGACAGGTGTAACCTTCCAGCTTTGGAACAGTTTCAGGAAGAACTTTTCCTGTTCCGGCATGGCTCTGTCCCAGTGCGCACAGCCAGCTCCATAAAGGCTGGACTGAGGAGTCTGGTGGAACTCCAGTGGCCCACACAGAGCCCCGACCTCAGACCCATCCAACACCTTTGGGACTGACTGGAATGGAGACTGCGAGCTGAGCCAGTGTCCGATCCTACTAATTCTCTTCTGGATGAATGGGCAAAAATTCCCGGGAATCTTGGAGAAAGCTTCCCGGAACCATGGAAGCTGTGGTGTGTATAGACCTAAATTGGAATGCCACCCAGGCTCCTGTAGGTGTAACGTGTAGGTGTCCCCATACTTTTGTCTATATGGTTTATGTAGTTGACCTCTTCTCTGATTGGCTATCCTTCATTTCTTAAAGGACTGGAATGGGCGGGGCTGAACTGCTGTGAGCTGAATTCAAAATCTGATGGTTTTTGTGACATCGCAAACACAATATTAAAGTTTCTGTCTGCGCTGAGTGAAGGAATGCGATCAGAGCGTCCCCACACAGGGAGCTGGACATGCTGCACATCAGCTGGTGTAGTGCTATGTGCCATGTTGCCCCCGTGTTTAGAGGGTGCAGGTCTGCACCTTTGCTCTTCGTTAGCTACAGGGGCTGGGAGAAGAACGTAGTCCGCGTGTTCTGGCTCAGCGATCTCGGCCTCATGCGCTCGGGGGGTCCCTCAGCATCCTAAGGGCCATTTCATTAGGCTTATGGTGAAGTGTGTTAGACGAGCCCTCAGAGACGAGGAACCGAGTGGGTACAGGTGTCGACTTCAGCGGCAGAACGGAACTCATCGACACGTTCCTCTTTTCACGTGAGCTGTTTAGAGGTAACAGTGCGGTACCTTGGGTTTGCTGGGTGTGTGGTTGCTACTCTGCCTGTTACACAGGACTGCTGATCTCCGTCACTGTACTCTGCTAGCTCGCTAGTCATCCTGCAGTCACAGGTCTTCGTTCTGTGGCCGTGTGTCTGAATCCTCTGTGTTAAGCGCACCGCTGCCTCACCGTTCTCCCCTTTTGCACTGAAGCTACGAGGCTAATGTAGCTCACATGGACTGTTTATTAGCCACGCAGCGGCATGAGTTAGCGCAAACCTGGAGGAGCTAACCAAGCGTGCCGCAGCTGATCACTCAAAGGTTGCAGCACTACTCCATCACTGTCCAGCTGCTTTGTGGGCAGTTTGGGGAGTTTCCCATTCACACCGTAAAACCAGTGTGTCGAGGCAAAAAACAAAGTGGACCCACATATGTTAAAGTGTGTGTGTGTGTGTGTGTGTGTGTGTTTGGGTAAAGCAGCATATGTGCGGGGCAGAGATGCTCAGTAGCATATGGCAGGTTCATTTCCTCTCCCCCTGCGCTCATGTGGTTTACGCTCTGTGCTGGCCAGCAGGCCTCTGTATGAGTACACACCACACACACACAGCAACAACAGGCGCAGTACAAGAGTGAGTGTGTGTGTGTGTGTGTGTGAGTGTGAGTGTGTTTTTGTGTGTGTGTGTGTGTATGTGAGTGTGTATGTGTGTGTGTGTGTGTGTGTGTTTTTGTGTGTGTGTGTGTGTGTGTGTGTGTATGAGTGTGTGTGTGTGTGTGTGTATATGTGAGTGTGTGTGTGTGTGTGTGTGTATGTGTGTGTGTGTGTATGTGTATGTGTGTGAGTGTGTTTTGTGTGTGTGTGTGTGTGTGTGTGTCTGTGTGTGTGTATGAGTGTGTGCGTGTGTGTGTGTATGTGAGTGTGTGTGAGTGTGTTTTTGTGTGTGTGTGTGTGTGTGTGTGTGTGTGTGTGTGTGTGAGTGTGTGTGTGGCTCAGTACGGGTTTGGAAAGCTGGAACTGATCACTATCCCGTACCTGCCAGGAGACGTAAGCAAACCTAGTTCTGGATCCAGGTTAGCTGGCGACAGAGCGGCCCAGCGCTCCTTACCGTAGGAGGCCATTTGTAGCTGCGGCTTAGCGGCAAGCTAAACAACAACGGGTCAGTACAACCCGTGTGGTCAATCTGTAGTCACTGTTACGCCATTAGGAATTCTCGTTAGGAATTCTCGTTAGGAATTTCCCTATAGGGAATATCCTGTTTTAAACAAAAAGATTCCAAACTGGATCTGTTTTCTCTTACGTATGTTTATTTCTTGGAATGTCGCTGGATCTTGTGAATTACGAGGAGCCAAAGAGGAGCCACTAAAGGCATGCTAGCGCTCCCACACTGTGTACTAAAAGGCATGCTAGCGCTAAAGGCATGCTAGCGCTCCCACACTGTGAACTGAAGTGGCATGAAGGGAGGTCTATCATTAACACTGTCGTGTAGATGGTTATACTGAACCGGTTCTAAGCCCGAGCTGAAACAACCACAGGACTTTTAATTGATTTTGGGCTTCAGCTGACATCCTTCAGCTCTGAGTCACCGTATATCTCATTTATGTTTATTTTACCTCAGCTAATGACTGAACATTCCATTTTGTCAGTACCGAAACCAGCATAACACTACCCAGGGGTTTCAGCTGCGACTGTTTCAGTGGTGACCATTTCAGTTCATTTCTAGCACAGCTCAAAAACGCTAACCTGTACATGACACAGCCCAAACCCACAAACGCAGCACACACACAAACTCATTATATTAGCAGGGACGAGGATGCTTGTGTGTTCTGACTGGGATGCGGGGACGAGAAAGCGTGTGAGTTCTGACTGGGATGTGAGGACTGGGATGCTTGTGTGTTCTGACTGGGATGCGGGGACGAGGATGGTTGTGTGTTGTGACTGGGATGCAGGGACGAGGATGGTTGTGTGTTGTGACTGGGATGCGGGGACGAGGATGGTTGTGTGTTGTGACTGGGATGCGGGGACTGGGATGCTTGTGTGTTGTGACTGGGATGCGGGGACGAGGATGGTTGTGTGTTGTGACTGGGATGCGGGGACGAAGATGCTTGTGTGTTCTGACTGGGATGCGAGGACTGGGATGCTTGTGTGTTGTGACTGGGATGCGGGGACGAGGATGCTTGTGTGTTGTGACTGGGATGCGGGGACGAGGATGCTTGTGTGTTGTGACTGGGATGTGGGGACGAGGATGCTTGTGTGTTGTGACTGGGATGCGGGGACGAGGATGCTTGTGTGTTCTGACTGGGATGCGGGGACGAGGATGCTTGTGAGTTCTGACTGGGATGTGAGGACTGGGATGCTTGTGTGTTCTGACTGGGATGCGGGGACGAGGATGCTTGTGTGTTCTGACTGGGATGCGGGGACGAGGATGCTTGTGTGTTGTGACTGGGATGCGGGGACGAGGATGCTTGTGTGTTGTGACTGGGATGCGGGGACGAGGATGCTTGTGTGTTCTGACTGGGATGCGGGGACGAGGATGCTTGTGTGTTCTGACTGGGATGCGGGGACGAGGATGCTTGTGTGTTGTGACTGGGATGCGGGGACGAGGATGCTTGTGTGTTGTGACTGGGATGCAGGGACGAGGATGCGTGTGAGTTCTGACTGGGATGTGGGGACGAGGATGCTTGTGTGTTGTGACTGGGATGCGGGGACGAGGATGCTTGTGTGTTGTGACTGGGATGCAGGGACGAGGATGCTTGTGTGTTGTGACTGGGATGCAGGGACGAGGATGCTTGTGTGTTGTGACTGGGATGCGGGGACGAGGATGCTTGTGTGTTGTGACTGGGATGCGGAAACGAGGATGCTTGTGTGTTGTGACTGGGATGCAGGGACGAGGATGCTTGTGTGTTGTGACTGGGATGCAGGGACGAGGATGCTTGTGTGTTCTGACTGGGATGCAGGGACGAGGATGCTTGTGTGTTCTGACTGGGATGCGGGGACGAGGATGCTTGTGTGTTGTGACTGGGATGCGGGGACGAGGATGCTTGTGTGTTCTGACTGGGATGCGGGGACGAGGATGCTTGTGTGTTCTGACTGGGATGTGGGGACGAGGATGCTTGTGTGTTGTGACTGGGATGTGGGGACTGGGATGCTTGTGTGTTCTGACTGGGATGTGGGGACGAGGATGCTTGTGTGTTGTGACTGGGATGTGGGGACGAGGATGCTTGTGTGTTCTGAGTGGGATGCAGGGACGAGGATGCTTGTGTGTTCTGACTGGGATGCGGGGACTGGGATGCTTGTGTGTTCTGACTGGGATGCAGGGACGAGGATGCTTGTGTGTTCTGACTGGGATGCAGGGACGAGGATGCTTGTGTGTTGTGACTGGGATGCAGGGACGAGGATGCTTGTGTGTTGTGATTGGGATGCGGGGACGAGGATGCTTGTGTGTTGTGACTGGGATGCGGGGATGAGGATGCTTGTGTGTTGTGATTGGGATGTGGGGACGAGGATGCTTGTGTGTTCTGATTGGGATGCAGGGATGAGGATGCTTGTGTGTTGTGATTGGGATGTGGGGACGAGGATGCTTGTGTGTTGTGACTGGGATGCGGGGATGAGGATGCTTGTGTGTTCTGACTGGGATGCGGGGACGAGGATGCTTGTGTGTTGTGACTGGGATGCGGGGATGAGGATGCTTGTGTGTTCTGACTGGGATGTGGGGACGAGGATGCTTGTGTGTTGTGACTGGGATGCAGGGACGAGGATGCTTGTGTGTTGTGACTGGGATGCAGGGACGAGGATGCTTGTGTGTTGTGACTGGGATGCGGGGACGAGGATGCTTGTGTGTTCTGATTGGGATGCGGGGACGAGGATGCTTGTGTGTTGTGACTGGGATGCAGGGACGAGGATGCTTGTGCGTTGTGACTGGGATGCAGGGACGAGGATGCTTGTGTGTTGTGACTGGGATGCAGGGACGAGGATGCTTGTGTGTTGTGACTGGGATGCGGGGACGAGGATGGTTGTGTGTTCTGACTGGGATGCGGGGACGAGGATGCTTGTGTGTTCTGACTGGGATGCAGGGACGAGGATGCTTGTGTGTTCTGACTCGGATGCAGGGACGAGGATGCTTGTGTGTTGTGACTGGGATGCAGGGACGAGGATGCTTGTGCGTTGTGACTGGGATGCAGGGACGAGGATGCTTGTGCGTTGTGACTGGGATGCAGGGACGAGGATGCTTGTGTGTTCTGACTGGGATGCAGGGACGAGGATGCTTGTGCGTTGTGACTGGGATGCAGGGACGAGGATGCTTGTGTGTTCTGATTGGGATGCGGGGACGAGGATGCTTGTGTGTTGTGACTGGGGTGCAGGGATGAGGATGCTTGTGTGTTGTGACTGGGATGCAGGGACGAGGATGCTTGTGTGTTCTGATTGGGATGCGGGGACGAGGATGCTTGTGTGTTGTGACTGGGATGCAGGGACGAGGATGCTTGTGTGTTCTGATTGGGATGCGGGGACGAGGATGCTTGTGTGTTGTGACTGGGGTGCAGGGATGAGGATGCTTGTGTGTTCTGTTTGGGATGCGGGGACGAGGATGCTTGTGTGTTGTGACTGGGATGCAGGGATGAGGATGCTTGTGTGTTGTGACTGGGGTGCAGGGATGAGGATGCTTGTGTGTTCTGACTGGGATGCGGGGACGAGGATGCTTGTGTGTTCTGACTGGGATGCAGGGACGAGGATGCTTGTGTGTTGTGACTGGGGTGCAGGGATGAGGATGCTTGTGTGTTGTGACTGGGATGCAGGGACGAGGATGCTTGTGTGTTGTGACTGGGATTTGCAGGAGATGAGGATCAGCTACCATGTGTGTTCTGACTGGGATGCAGGGATGAGGATGCTTGTGTGTTCTGACGGGGTGCAGGGACGAGGATGCTTGTGTGTTCTGACTGGGATGCAGGGATGAGGATGCTTGTGTGTTGTGACTGGGATGCGGGGATGAGGATGCTTGTGTGTTGTGACTGGGATGCGGGGATGAGGATGCTTGTGTGTTGTGACTGGGATGCGGGGATGAGGATGCTTGTGTGTTGTGACTGGGATGCGGGGATGAGGATGCTTGTGTGTTGTGACTGGGATGCGGGGATGAGGATGCTTGTGTGTTGTGACTGGGATGCAGGGATGAGGATGCTTGTGTGTTCTGACTGGGATGCAGGGATGAGGATGCTTGTGTGTTCTGACTGGGATGCAGGGACGACGATGCTTGTGTGTTCTGACTGGGATGCAGGGATGAGGATGCTTGTGTGTTGTGACTGGGATGCGGGGATGAGGATGCTTGTGTGTTGTGACTGGGATGCAGGGACGAGGATGCTTGTGTGTTGTGACTGGGATGCGAGGACTGGAATGCTTGTGTGTTGTGACTGGGATGCAGGGATGAGGATGCTTGTGTGTTGTGACTGGGATGCGGGGATGAGGATGCTTGTGTGTTGTGACTGGGATGCAGGGATGAGGATGCTTGTGTGTTGTGACTGGGATGCAGGGATGAGGATGCTTGTGTGTTCTGACAGGCAGTTGTCTCGTGGTGTGTGGAGATGTCCAGTGATGTTAATAGACTTGTTTATGTGGTTTCTGACCCAAATTGGACCTTTAGACATCTGGTGTAGGTCAGTCAGTAGTCTTGCCAGGAGACCCTCTCAGAGTACCGTGTGATGTGCACTGTAAGGAGACGGTTTGATGAGGGTGAACTGCCATAGTCTAACCAGCTCAGTAACCACATCCTCAGCAGCCAAACTGGAAATGTGTGAAGCGTGAGATCCACAGGCCTGAGAGGAACTGTGTCTATAACAGGTGGAGTTATATCGCCCTCTGGTGGCCGGATCCTCTCAGTGCACCTTCAGTCTGAGCTGGACTGAATTAGTGGAGATGAGAGACTCGTCAGGCTCGACCCAGTGTCTCACGGTGTAGTGAAATAACTCACTGTTTTTATTGTCTTCAGTTGCCGAGTTAATAATTTGAGTAAATAATAATTGTAAGGTCGTTTTTACTCCAGTACTCTGTACTGCAGAAAGCACGCGCTCGTCTGCCTTCACACACATACGAACTCGAGCGACACCCCATTCTTAATCCATACGGTCTAATCTCATGTCGCCCACCCTTTACTGCTCTGTGTTCAGCCACCCTCCTGCATACAGCATCACATACAGCTCCGCCCCATTATCAGCTCTCTATCGCCCCCCGGTGACAGCGGGCAGCAGAACATCACACTTCTGTCTGTCTTTCTCTCTGTCTCTCTGTCTGTCTATCTGCCCTTCTGTTCTTCTGTCTGTCTGTCTGTCTATCTGCCCTTCGGTCTGTCTGTCTGTCTGTCTGTCTGTCTGTCTGTCTATCTGCCCTTCTGTTCTTCTGTCTGTCTGTCTGTCTGTCTGTCTGTCTATCAGCCCTATTGTCTGTCTGCCCTTCTGTCTGTCTATCTGCCCTTCTGTTCTTCTGTCTGTTTGTCTGTCTATCTGCCCTTCGGTCTGTCTGTCTGTCTGTCTGTCTGTCTGTCTATCTGCCCTTCTGTTCTTCTGTCTGTCTGTCTGTCTGTCTATCAGCCCTATTGTCTGTCTGCCCTTCTGTCTGTCTATCTGCCCTTCTGTTCTTCTGTCTGTCTGTCTGTCTATCTGGCCTTCAGTCTGTCTGTCTGTCTGTCTGTCTATCTGCCCTTCTGTTCTTCTGTCTGTCTGTCTGTCTATCTGCCCTTCTGTTCTTCTGTCTGTCTGTCTGTCTATCAGCCCTATTGTCTGTTTGCCCTTCTGTCTGTCTATCTGCCCTTCTGTTCTTCTGTCTGTCTGTCTGTCTATCTGTCTATCTGCCCTTTGGTCTGTCTGTCTGTCTGTCTGTCTATCAGCCCTATTGTCTGTCTGCCCTTCTGTCTGTCTATCTGCCCTTTTGTCTATCTGCTCTTCTGTCTGTCTCTCTGTCTATCTGCCTTGCTGTCTGTCTGTCTATCTGTCTATCTGTCCTTCTGTCTGTCTGACTGTCTGTCTCTCTGTCTATCTGCCCTTCTGTCTGTCTGTCACTCTGTCTTTCTGGTCTTCAGTCTGTCTGTCTGTCTGTCTGTCTGTCTGTCTGTCAATCAGCCCTATTGTCTGTCTGCCCTTCTGTCTGTCTATCTGCCCTTCGGTCTGTCTGTCTGTCTATCTGCCCTTCGGTCTGTCTGTCTGTCTGTCTGTCAGCCCTATTGTCTGTCTGCCCTTCTGTCTGTTTATCTGCCATTTTGTCTATCTGCTCTTCTGTCTGTCTCTCTGTCTATCTGCCTTGCTGTCTGTCTGTCTATCTGTCCTTCTGTCTGTCTGACTGTCTGTCTCTCTGCCTATCTGCCCTTCTGTCTATTTGTCACTCTGTCTTTCCGGTCTTCAGTCTGTCTGTCTGTCTGTCTGTCTGTCTGTCTGTCTGTCTTTCAGTCAGGCTCCTCCTCAGCTCTGAAGATGTCTGTGTGTGGAAGCAGAGGGGGAAGTTATGTAAGCCTTTAAAGGCCCCACACATCATCCTGAACCAGCAGTGAGAAGTTCAGAGGCCTCACTGTGACTGAACACGCCGTCTGACTCTGAGGGGCTTTTATCTCGCGATCCTCAACCCCCTGCTTCCTCAACATCACTTCCTCCAGAATCTCCACGCAGCCGAATCAGAAACGACCCGTTACAGCCTATTAGGGGGCTCATACAGGGCGTGGGCTACCGGCGTATCACACCCGTCAGACTGAACCCTCTTACTGTCAGCAGGTGAGCAACCCTCTCTCCTAATTTTACACCAGGCTTTATTCCACATCATCCCAACCATTCCCACCAGTCCACGTGCAGCGCGTCCCTCTGTCCTCACTTCCATTCTAGTCATTAATACTCAGGTCCTAATTTCTGTCTGTTGGGGGGGGGTCATCTCGCTCCGGTTCAGTTCCTGTTCTGGTCTTACCGTGGATCTCTCTTCTCTGTTTGGAGCGTTAACATTTCCCTTCAGGAGAACAAAGAGAAGAACCCAGTCAAAACTCACTTCCTGTTCTGATGGACGGCTGGCGTAGGCCTGCGGCCCTGGAGTTCCTCTGTCCTGCATGTTGGGGTGTTCTACCTGCTCTGACCCACCTGGCCCACCTCAGGAGGTGCTTATTAATCAGCTCATTAGTGGAATCGGGAGTTTTGGGAGAAGGGACAGGGAAGTGGTACTCCGGCACCAGGAGCGTGAACCACTGGTCTAAGCACATCCACCGCTGTTCTGTATGTAACAGCACCTCCGCTCTGTGTGGGTGAAGGCTCTGCTGCTGCCCACTGCTGGGTCTGCCCCCTGCTGAGTCAGCCCCCTGCTGGGTTAGCCCCCTACTGCCCCTTCTCCTTCTTTCTATCCCTCATTCCCCCCATAAAGGCCCATTAATTTTCACCCCTATTCAAATCCTGATCCGTTTAACCTACAGACACCACACTGCCTGTGCTCACTCAGAGCAGATCCCCAAACTCTAATCCCCAGGCATACTGACCCGCTCTCCTCTCTGTGTAGTTTATTCATCCCTCGTTCCTACCATAGACTCCCATTTATTCATAGCAACATTGGCAACTGGCTAGCAACGAGCTTATGCCGCCTCTCACTTCAGGAAATGCAGTTTATTAGCTTACAGATTAAAGTCTGTTATACTGCACCCGCAGTGTTAATAACCAAGTCGAGCTGTGGAAGCAGATTTCCTCTCCAGTCCGCTAGGGGGCGCTATCACACTTCTAACACCAAATATCGAAACATTTAAGCCCATTTAAGTGACTGCGTATCCATGGTAGTGGCACTGATGGCACTGAGTGGAAGTACAAGGTGAGTGTTTCTAATAAAGTGGCCAGTTAATGGAAGCACAAAATCTGTGTACATGTGCTGGGCCTAAACAGCGCCCCCCTCTGGGCTCTGTGACTCTATAGGGTCAGATCAGAGCAGTCCGCTGAAGGACACTGGGTTCCCCAAGTCAGATCGGACAGATTAGCCCACCCTGACGGGGTCAGCTGGGGGCAAAGACAGTCATCTAAGGTCATCCCAGCCCAGCGATAGGACACAGGACACAGGACACAGTGGATTGTGGGAATAAGTGTCTATATGTGTGTTCTAGATATGGAGAACCCTGGCTCCTATCACCACCACTGTACAGAACATCTGAACCATCTGTCAATCACTCTGTACACACCTCACACCAAACCCCCCGACACTCACTCTGTACACACCTCACACCAAACCCTCTCTCCCTCACTCTGTACACACCTCACACCAAACCCTCTCTCACTCACTCTGTACACACCTCACACCAAACCCTCTCTCCCTCACTCTGTACACACCTCACACCAAACCCTCTCTCCCTCACTCTGTACACACCTCACACCAAACCCTCTCTCCCTCACTCTGTACACACCTCACACCAAACCCTCTCTCCCTCACTCTGTACACACCTCACACCAAACCCTCTCTCACTCACTCTGTACACACCTCACACCAAACCCTCTCTCACTCACTCTGTACACACCTCACACCAAACCCTCTCTCCCTCACTCTGTACACACCTCACACCAAACCCTCTCTCACTCACTCTGTACACACCTCACACCAAACCCTCTCTCCCTCACTCACTACACACCTCACACCAAACCCGCTCTCCCTCACTCTGTACACACCTCACACCAAACCCGCTCTCGATCACCTCACACACAGAACTGTGGAGGAATTGGTATTGTTTGGAATTAGAATTCCGCTTTCAGGTTGCCGCCTTTGTGTTGCTGTCCAGTCTAACGATAGGCCTCTGAAACACACACAGTTACTGCCACACACTGACCTGTGTGCAGGATTAGGAGATCTCCAAGGGTTTTGTGGGCTACTGGCAGAGTGCCAAGCCCTTGATCCCCACATGGTCTCCCCTCCCTCTCTCTCTCTCTCTCTCTCTCTCTCTCTCTCTCTCTATCGGTCACACACAGGACTGGAGGTGTATCCCTCAGGATTGTGCTGTCTGTGGCCATCTGTTCCCATCCAGAGAGTGACTCCACTGACGAGATGAATTTAGCTCTGTGCACTTCCTCACACTCACACTGGTGTGAATTCTGCACAGTCGTGTGCCAGATTTAGGGGGGTCTATAATCAGGAATGGGATAGTATATACAACCCTATGTCTCATTAGTGTGTAAAGTGGTGTTTAGTAAAGTTACCGTTATAGTGTTATATTGATGTTATATAATATTCAGTCGTTTTAAGTAGTGTTAAGTGGCATTATGTAGTGCTAAATTGTGTTTTATAACGTTATATGATGTTAACTGGTGTTAAGTAGTGTTATGTGGCATTATCTAGAGCTAAGTGGTGGTTAGTAATGTTATGGGATGTTCAGTGGTGTTTTGTGATGTTAAGTAATGGTATGTGTTGTTAAGTGGTGTTTAGTGATTTTATGTCATGTTAAGTTGTGTTATATGATGTTCAATTGTGTTAAGTAGTGTTAAGTGGCATTATGTAGTGGTGTGTAATTGTTATGCGATGTTCAGTGGTATTTTGTGAAGCTACATGGTGTTTAGCGATGTTAAGTGGTGTTATGAGCGTTAAGTGGCATTATGCAGTGCTACGTGGTGTTAGGCGATGGTAAGGGAAGTTAACTTGCATAAAAGGAAGTGTTAAGTGGTGTCCAGTGATGTCAAGTAGTGTTAAGTGTTTTGTGAATCGTTACAACAATGGGTGTAGTGAATCACTACAGATTGTTCCCCTCTCCTTTATTTTTCACCCCTCCGATGATCGTCAGCGCACTTCAGCTCACCTGAATCCTGAATATTAATGGTGCTGCTTTGATAATTTGATGTGCTGGTTAGGACTGGACCACATAGACACGACCTGCTGGCCTCCTGTTTGACCGGTGGGCAATGTTCAGCTGTTCAGTAAGGATGTGTTAAATGGTTTTTGCCAGATGTGTAAATTTGACCAGATCTTCTCCACACTATCATAAACAGCGTCTCAGACATCAGGCAGCGTATTCAGAACCACCTCCTGTAGGAACTTCCTGTGAGGGAGCTTTTAGAGGGGACGTCTGGTTACCTTCACCACCACTGTGAGGAGTTCTGACTCGGTAAGTTTATCTAGAACAGAGAATTTCACACCAAACCTCTCGGAATTACTCTGTTTACACCTACAGTACTTTAGCGTGCATAAAACTCCCTTTAACTTCAGCATACGTTAATGTAAAGAAGCTGTTCAGAGTCATTCATGGAGCGTTGTTATTGGCTGATTCGTTTTCTGTGTAGAGTAAACTGTAAGATGGATGGATGGATGAATGACAGTGATGGTATGCACTAGTTTCTCCACAGTGATGTGACTGACCGAAGGCCCGGCCCAGTCAGAGATGCTCTATGATATATATTACTGAACAGTGCTGCTACTGATCGTAACTGATCCTAACATCCCAAAATGTCCGTGTTCAGATCCACGCATCATGATTTTCCACTGCAGCACATTATCACCCTCCTCTCTCTGTAATATCCAGCCTGAGCGTGAATTGGTATAAACGCATGGAGGAGGAGGAGGAGGAGGAGGAGGAGGAGGAGGAGGAGGAGGGCACACAGTCCCATCTGTTTCCCTCTAAGCAGGAGAGAGACAGAGAGGAGGCGGGGCAGGGAGAAGGAGCAGAAAGGGACATGTAGGGAGGAATACTCTCTCTCCCTATAAACTGATGATGGATAGCAGGATGAATGAATGAACAGATGAATGAAAACTAGCTTGTAGATAGAAGGATGGGTGAATGAATGGACGAGTGGCTCGATAGGACAGTAGATGGATGGATCAATTGATGGAGAGGGCAATGGATGAGACAGAGAGGTAGAGAGAGATGAGCAGATCAATAATGGACAAACAGATGGAATAGATGAAAGCAATGATAGGTAGTTTGACGAACAGTTGGATGGATGGATGGATGGATGGATGGATGAAAGGATGAATAAATAATGGGATAGATAGACAGACAGTGGGATGCTGTATCTGGGCACTCATGGTGATCTGGTCTGTATGACCTGATCTCCAGATGCTTCGTTCCAGCATGAACTAACAGAGGGTCTCGTTCAGTTTTGGATAAGCTGGAGTGAGCCAAAAGGAGCATCATGAAAAAGTTTGGCCACCCTAGATTACCATAGCCTCAGAACCTAATTAGCTTGTTAGCGCTGTGGCTGCAGTGAGAAAAGGTATCTTTAAGGGGTCCTCTACTGCAGGGTGGGGTGGGGGGGTGGGGGACAGTGGCACGGAGAACATCTCACTGGTGGAGGGCAGAATGGATTTAATTAAACGCCAGCTAATTAACATCACACCTGTAAAACAGCTGGAGGTGAAAAGAGGATAATGATCCTAAACACACCTCAAAATCCACCGTGGACTATCTCAAGAGGAGCAGACTGGAGCGTTAGCAGAACTTCAGGGCTACGGAAAACGTTTACAAGCTGTGCTACTCAATACTGACCCTGCATGCGGCCCAAACTAGATAGATAGACAGACAGACACAGGACAATAAAGCTAATGCAATTATATAAAGTGATTAAAGAATGTAAAGTGGTAAGTAGTGTTTAGTGATGTTAAGTAGTGTTTAGTGATGTTAAGTGGTGTTTAGTGGTGTTATGTGATAAGTGGTGTTTAGTGATGCTACATGTATTTAGTGGTGTTAAGTAGTCATAAGTGGTGTTTAGTGATGTTATATGATGTTATGTGATGTTAAGCAGTGATAAGTGAGGCTATGTAACATAAGTTAGTAAGTAGTGTTAGGTGGTGTTTAGCGGTGTTATATGATGCTATGTAGTGCTAAGTAATGTTATGTTGTGTTAAGCAATGATAAGAGGTGTTAAATTGTGTAAAGTAGTGTTTAGTGGTGTTATATGATGCTATGTAGTGCTGAGTAATGTTATGTTGTGTTAAGCAATGATAAGAGGTGTTAAATTGTGTAAAGTAGTGTTTAGTGGTGTTATATGATGCTATGTAGTGCTGAGTAATGTTATGATGATAAGAAGTGTTAAGTAAAGTAGTGTTTAGTGGTGTTCAGTGTTGTCAAGCCGTGTTAAGTGTTTGTGCGTATTAATGACTGAATAATGAATCACTAATTAGCGCAGATGATTTCCTTCTGCGTTATTTCTGAACCCTACGGTGATCATCAGTGTACTTCGGATCTCCTTACCCGATATAATTATCTACACTAATTAATACAGAACGGGAATTAATGTTGTTACTGGTAGAATAAAGTTCCTACTGCAGTGAGTGGACACTGACACAGAGAGGGCGCTAGTGTGCGGTAGATATTAGGCTTGGGCGGTTTGTGCTGCACTGAGAGCTGAATCAGATTATAAACCTCACTGCCACCTGATGAGATTACAGGCCCGGTCAGGAGCTGCTGAAACAGCAGCACAGCCAGACCAGGACAGACTCAGAGCTTAACTCAGGACAGCATAGGCAAAGACGAAAACGCTGCGCATTAATTAATCCAGCATAGATAATAATACCACCAGGTAAACACACCACAAACCTGAGCTGCTATAACAAGGGTCAAAGTTCAATGTGCCAAACAGATCTTATGTTAATGCTAAGTGGCTAGCTAGACTAACTGGCCACCAGGAACAGACAGACAGACAGACAGACAGACAGACAGACAGACAGACAGACAGATAGATGACTATAGGTAGATAGAGAGACAGACAGAACACTGACATGGTGTACACATTATAACCACAGATTTACACAAACTAAGTACAAGTAGAGAATCAAACTACACCATTCATTTTCATGTGATATTATGGGATGTCAAGTTCTGTTAAGTGATGCTATGTGGTGTTAAGTGATGTTGTGTGATATTAAGTGGTGTTTGGTGAGGTTAAGTGGTGTTAAGTTGTGTTAAGGTGAGTTTAGTAATGTTTAGTGAAGCTATGTGATGTTAAGTGGTGTTTAGTGATGCTATGTGATGTTAAGTGATGTCATGTGATGTAAAGTGGTGTTAGGTGAAGTTATGTGATGTTAAGTGGTGTTAAGTAGTGTTATGTTGTGTTTGGTGATATAATGTGACCTTAAGTGGTGTTAAGCAGTGTTATCATCCTAACACACCATCACCAGTTTCGTCTTCTTATCCGTTATGCCTGGACTGAAAGCAGCTGTTAGGAATGATCATGTGGTGTTCTATCCGCACTCTGATTGGCTCTTTCATGGAACTTGAAGTCATTCTGGAGCACTACTGAACACATTGTGGATTTTGTAAAATAATGAAATCTCAGTTCCGTAGCGTGCCGTTCCACCGTGGGCGGACTTTTGAGACTGGCTTCCTCTGTTGTGCTTGACAATCTGAACCAGGAAACACGAGATGCGCTGTGGTAAATAGGATAAAGTGATTCTGAGTGTCACTCCAACAGCCACTCGACTCTTAAAATATGTTATTTGATCATCTCTTAGCTGGAACCCAGTCTGTACTGCAGTGGGTGGAACCTTGACCCCTTAGCACTAGCCCAGCAGGCTCTACACTTCAGAACAGTTTCGAGGGCAAGAGGCAGAATCAAAACCGCACTGTAGACCACATGATAAAGCTAACGAGGCTTTAGGGGACAGTTAGCTTTAGCCTGGCATTAGCCAGGAAGCTATAAAACTAAATAACCCACACCTTACAGAGAGTGTGTGGAGAGTTTAAGTTTGAACTAGTCCATGTTAGCTTGAACCTTGCTCTCCACTGAAGCCTGCATGCCAGGTTCAGGGGCAGGTCAGGAGTTCATGAGGAACATAATGGTCAGCTGTTAATTGGAATGGTCTGCGGATCATCCAGGTGAGGTTATACGGTGCTGTGATTTGAGCCCCTGGCTCCTCTGTGGTGTTGCGGGTTCCCTGGCGGTGTAAATCTACACTGACAGGTCGAATCAACAACACCTGCTTCAATTAGTGCGGACTCCAGCCAGTGACCGTTAACGGATGGCAGCAGCGTAATGGCTGCGGTCTCGGGCCCTTCGGCTACTCCCACCATCCGCAGTGGCCAGGTTCAAATCCCAGCCGTGGAAATGATGAACGGCATGTTTACAGCTCTGAGTGCGCTCTAAATCAGCGTGCGCTGTTACCAGTAATAACGTGTACTGGAGATCACTGATGGATCCCGCCGCTGTTCTCTCCTGCCATCCATCTCCGCTCGGCTGTGCTGTCGCCTCACTTGCAGCGGTGCTGCTCGCTGGTAGCTGGAAGGAGCCCGGTCTCAGTGAGTGGATGAAACGAGTGAAGGCAGAACAAACAAACAGTACAGCCCAAAAATCACTCTGTTCTTTCACTCACTGGCCAAGATAGGGGTTTCTAATAAAGTGGCCAGTTAGTGAAAGTACAAGGTGGGTGTTTCTAATAAAGTGGCCAGTTAGTGAAAGTACAAGGTAGGGGTTTCTAATAAAGTGGCCAGTTAGTGAAAGTACAAGGTGGGTGTTTCTAGTAAAGTGGCCAGTTAGTGAAAGCTCAAGGTAGGTGTTTCCAATAAAGTGGCCAGTTAGTGAAGGCACAAGGTGGGTGTTTCCAATAAAGTGGCCAGTTAGTGAAAGCACAAGGTAGGTGTTTCCAATAAAGTGGCCAGTTAGTGAAAGCACAAGGTGGGTGTTTCCAATAAAGTGGCCAGTTAGTGAAAGCACAAGGTAGGTGTTTCCAATAAAGTGGCCAGTTAGTGAAAGCACAAGGTGGGTGTTTCTAATAAAGTGGCCAGTTAGTGAAAGCTCATGGTAAGTGTTTCTAATAAAGTGGCCAGTTAGTGGAAGCACAAGGTGGGTGTTTCCAATAAAGTGGCCAGTGAGTGGAAGCACAAGGTGGGTGTTTCTAATAAAGTGGCCAGTTAGTGGAAGCACAAGGTGGGTGTTTCCAATAAAGTGGCCAGTGAGTGGAAGCACAAGGTGGGTGTTTCCAATAAAGTGGCCAGTGAGTGGAAGCACAAGGTGGGTGTTTCCAATAAAGTGGCCAGTGAGTGGAAGCACAAGGTGGGTATTTCCAATAAAGTGGCCAGTGAGTGGAAGCACAAGGTGGGTGTTTCCAATAAGGTGGCCAGTTACTGGAAGCACAAGACGGGTGTTTCCAATAAAGTGGCCAGTTAGTGAAGGCACAAGGTGGGTGTTTCCAATAAAGTGGCCAGTTAGTAAAAGCACAAGGTAGGTGTTTCCAATAAAGTGGCCAGTGAGTGGAAGCACAAGGTGGGTGTTTCCAATAAAGTGGCCAGTGAGTGGAAGCACAAGGTAGGTGTTTCCAATAAAGTGGCCAGTGAGTGGAAGCACAAGGTAGGTGTTTCCAATAAAGTGGCCAGTGAGTGGAAGCACAAGGTAGGTGTTTCCAATAAAGTGGCCAGTGAGTGGAAGCACAAGGTAGGTGTTTCCAATAAGGTGGCCAGTTAGTGGAAGCACAAGGTGGGTGTTTCCAATAAAGTGGCCAGTTAGTGAAAGCACAAGGTGGGTGTTTCCAATAAAGTGGCCAGTTAGTGGAAGCACAAGGTGGGTGTTTCTGATATAGCGGACTGTTTGTATATGAGAGTGCGGGGGAAGGGGGAGATTAAGCGAGGAAATGAAAGATGGCCGTTTTAGAAACCTGCCGTGTCATGACCACTCCTGTTATACCCAGGTAACCCCAGCGCCACGGGCAGTAGGCTCAGTCTTCCATGGCAGTCTTCTACAGGCCCTCCGGAGCTGTAACGCCTACATAACGGCTATACCAGCGGTGCCCAGGCCTGGTCCTGGAGGACCTACAGCATTCCGCATTCATCCTTTCCCAACAAAACTCGGCCACCTCAGCCCGGGAAGGTCTAGTTAACGAGCTGATGAGCTGGATCTGGTGTGTGGGAGAAGACAAACACTGAAACGTCCAGGGTAGGAGGTCATCCAGGACAAGGCGGTTAGGAACCACGGGTCCACACGAGTTCCGGAGCGTGCGTCAGCACGAACATCAGCACTCACGCAGCGATCAGCCATTAAACTGAGTCACATTAGTCCATAACTGTGAATATCACGTACGCATCTCCTTACCGTATTTCACCCCGGGCTCTCACAGGAGCACAGAATCCAATATGCCGAGAGAACCGCCGGACTTGGCCCGGAGTGAAGCGCACGGGGGCTTTTAATGAAGTGAAGCGTCTTGCCAGGAGCTGCATCAGGAAATTGCGCTTTAGTAAGTCTGTGTTTGACATCGCAAGACGTCCAAACCCTGCAGATCTGCAGACGGAGGCGCTAAAGGAGAAGATGCCCACCTCGCTTTAGGAGGCCTTGTTCGTTAATGCGGCTGTCAGAGGGCGGGTCTAGTTCTAGCTGACGCTAATAGATGGTTAACATTTGGGGTATAATATCTGTGGCGGGAGGGGTGTGGGGGGCTGAGGGGTGGGGGGGGCAATTCCCTTCAAAGTCCCTAACCTAGCAATCATCACAGACCCGTGTTTACAGACAGGCACACGTGAGCTCGACTCCTTCCTGTTCTAAATGAGACCAGCTACTACTGACCAAACATGATCAATACCTCACACTCCAGCTTATTATTATTATATTTCTATTATTTTCCCCCCATTTTCTATTATAATTCTATTTATTTATCCTATTTATCTATTTATTTTCTGGGCTGCTTATGTGTGAGGGTTTGTGTGTGTGTGTGTGTGTGTGTGTGTGTGCGTGGGGGTGGGGGGGCAGGTTACTATCCCAACTCTGATTGGGCAGAAGGCAGGAACACCCTGGACAGGCTGCCTGTCCATCACAGAGTTCATTTCTAGCGGTCATATAAATCCACATATGAAGACCCACTGGTTATACTGGTTTATACTGGTATATACCGGGTTGTACTGGTTATACTGGTATATACTGGTTATACTGGTATATACTGGTTATACTGGTTTATACTGGTTATACTGGTTTATATTGGTTATACTGGTTTATATTGGTTTATACTGGTTATACTGGTTTATACTGGTTATACTGGTTTATATTGGTTTATACTAGTTTATATTGGTTTATACTGGTTATACTGGTTTATACTGGTTATACTGGTTTATATTGGTTTATACTGGTATATACTGGTTTATATTGGTATATACTGGTTATACTGGTTTACACTGGTTATACTGGTTTCTGTTTCAATTTTATCTTTCTCACTGGTTTTCTACCAGTTTATATTTAAGGTAGTTTATTGTATTATACTGTAGTTTACAGTTTTTATTTTTTATGGTTTTTAGCCATTTAAAAAATGTTTTTTACTGGTATTCTAGTTTACACATAATTTTTTTACAGTTTTTTTTTTACTAGTTTACTACTTTTTTTTACAGGTATTTTACTAGCCTAGATTTTACTTTACTTTTAACTGCTTTACATTTTATTTTTTACTGTTTTTATGTTCACTAGTTGTTGGGGTTTTTTTATTAACTAGTTCACATATATAATTTTTTTTTACTGATTTTAATACTTTACATTTTTAGTTTATTTAGTTTACACTTTATTTTTCACAGCTTTGTTTTACCAGTTTTACTGGTTTCTTCGTTATCTGACTTTCGTTTTACCTCTGTACATTTTGTGTTATTCTGATTTTTTTACTTGTTTACATTTAAGATTTTAAGTATTTAAATGATTTTTTTACTTTTTTAAAATTTACATTTACTGTTTTTAAATTAGTTTACTGTTATTTTACTGATTCTTGCTGCTCATTGATGAATGAATTATTACTTTATATATTAATTAATGTATTAATCTGTTTATCGATTGATTAGGTCTGTTTGTGTTCAGTAGGTTACCTGCCTATGATCTGTTTTAAGCTCTTTCTGATCTATACTACACCTCTGCCTGTAACTACTCCCTCTACCGTCCGCTTTCCTGCTGCGAAAGCGTGCGCGCGACACCTCCTCCTCCTCATCCCCCGCCCTCCCTGCCTCCTCCGCCTCCTCCTCGCTCTGCGCGCGCTCGTGCCTGGTTAGCGCGTGCGTGCGTGCGCGCGCTGCTGCTGCGGTGATCCATCTGTGTGTGTGTGAGCGGTTCTGAGTAGAGTTAAGAGCGGCGGCAGTGGCAGGCGCGCGCAGGAGCGGCTGGTTTTTAAATATTTAAACGGTAACGGCCGCTGTGGATTTTAACCGTCGTCTTTTTCCGCCTGTGTTCCAGCATTTTCCACAAACAAACAGAGACACGGCGGGAGTGTGTGTGTGAGCGAGCGAGCGCTGCTGTGACAGGCCAGAGGACAGACAGACAGACGGATGCACCGAGGGACGGATGGGATTCCCGGTGTGCTAGCGCTAGCCTCAGCTTCATGGAGGAGGAACCGAGAAGCGGTGCTGTGAATTATTAACAATCTCCGTCGCGGCGTTTTAGAGAGGGGGAAAACAGCACTGACAGAGGGAAAAGATGCATCTCCACCAGGTGCTGACCGGAGCCGTGAACCCGGGGGACTGCTGCTACTCGGTGGGAAGCGTCAACGACATCCCCTTCACGGTAGGACAACCAGCGGCGGCAGTGCGCCCGTGTTAGCTAATGTCAAAGCCGCCTGCTAATGCTCCTCTCTGTCTCTCTCAGGCTAGCAAGCTAGCGGGTTAGCTAGCCGCAGCAGCACATCATTCAAGCTCGAGCTTAGCTAGCCGTAGCCGTGATGCTTCTTCGTGGAGGCTGAGGTTGGTCAGCGTCCTATTGGAATGTTCCCGTTCCACCTTAAAGGGTGCAAGATTTAAGGTGGAACGGAATGTAGTCGCGCTGATGTGATCCAGCCAAGGTTACAGGCTCTTACTGCCGTCCCAGTCCAGCCTGATGGGCTGTCACAGGCAGGGTTATGCGCCCTGGTACGCCTTAATGCAGCCCCTGACAGTGGGCTATGTGGATGTAGGTCGGCCTACAGGGTGGGAAAGACCATTAATCATATACTATGGATCTGTATATGATCTTGGCTGGGTCATTCCTAGTGTTAGGCCTATATGCATAGCCTTTGTCAGTGTTGGGGAACCTATGCAGGTAGATTAGCCAGGTTGGCAGGTGCTGCATGCTTGAAAACAGGTACATGAATGAAAGAATTAATGAATGAATAAATGAATGCATGCAAATGTGATCCCAAATCAGGATCCTGGTGGTCCTGGAGATGGGTTCTGTGGCTTACTGAGAGGGGGCAGAACCATACACACGAATGAAAGTGCCTTATATAGCAACATGCACATTTAATATTAATGTTTGGGAGCTATGGGAGGCCAGCAGGCAGCGGTGTAGCCTGGTGATGCGTGTATATGAACGTCCCGAGTGATGTTTGTTGTGGGTGGCTTCCAAAAGCAAATGAGCTCAGCTGGGTAGTGTTGGGGTGGTTTCGTTCCCGCGGCCAGTCAGCCTTTGGTCGCTGGATGGCTGTTGGGAGTGTGCCTGGCATTAGAAGAGAGATGCAGAGATGTGGCTGTGCAATGTAGGGAGGCACCATATGGACAGAATTCCAGATTTCGGAAGTGGAAAGTACAACTTGAGCGATGTGGACAGTGTGATGAGCCAGGCAATGCAAATTAAGCTTGGTGTGAAGCATTCTTAACAACTCTAACAAAAGCAAAACGCTTTAAACACTTGGCACCGCTATGTGCAGAGCTGGGGTAGATTAGCGCCAGTGTTGCTTCAGTGCGGATAGCGTATACCAGGTTTCCTGTTTATAGACAGTGCTGGGGGCATGCAACCACAGGGCTAAACCACTTCAGTGACTATGGTCTGGTAGTCAGCGTTGAGTTTGCATTGTTGGTGCATTCTTGTTGACTCAGTAATACGATACCGTTTGACTTTCAGTATTACCTAGTCGTCATACACTGTTAGCTAATGGGAGCGATCCAAATCACAACAACCTCTGTGATGTGCTAACCTGTCCTATGAGTATGAGCTTCCTTAAAGGCAGAGCGAGGAGGATTTGTCGGTTGCCGTTTAAAGGTGCCATAGGCTGCTCTGCATGACTGCTGGAACCGAGAAGCACTGCAGCTTCCGTTTGACAGGAATCAGGATATTTGCTGTGATCAGATGTGGAGTACGGTAGCAACCCAAAGCACCCATAGCACAGAGACCTTGTGCGGTCTCACACTTAACGGTTCCATAGAGCACATTAATGCAGTGTTTACATTTACAGCATGACGCTGCCCACAGAAATCACACAGAAGCACCATGTGGAAATATACTAAATAAAATGAGCCTCTGTGTAAATAAGCTCCGCCCTCATACTATTTAGTTAGCTATGCTAGTTACTTGGAGCTAACGCTAGTAGCTAACGTTCCCTATGCTAGCTACTGGCTCCATCTGGACACCAACACACAGTAGAGTAAAGTTGACCCTCACTATGGAGCTCTCAGTTTAAGATGATCTGCTCCAACCCGCACACACAGATACAATCGCACAGCATGGCTGCTACTTACAGGCTACTCTTGGGGTGGTGGTGCTAATAAAGGTGGAGCTGCTCCTCTCTTCAGTCTCTTCAGGGTCAGACGCTGAGCGGAGCTGCTCCATATTGTCCAGAAAGGTTTGGGAATCTGTCCGGAGTGGAATGTGCAGACTGCAGGATTAAAGGTGTTCCGGGATCCTGTTAGAGATGTGGAGCTGGAGTTCCTGTTCTCCAGTTAGTTTGGGGAATTTTCCGTTCCACCTTAAACAGTGCTGCAGATGCATTCTGGTGCCTGTAAAGGCTGTAGCATTTAAGGTGGAACGGAACATTGGATTAGGAAGCTGGTGAACAGGAAGAACTGCCTGGTTTAGAGATGAACATCCACCATGTACGACTGACAGTTGGGATCCTTGGGAAGGGAATGAAAAGTGCCGACACCCCCTTCCCAGCCTGGAACGCTGGAGTTCTCCAGCGTTCAAGATTTGAACAGTTTACGATTTGGGAATTCGTCCCGTTTTCCTGTCCACTTTTGGAAATGCAGAATTTGGATTAGAAGGAGGAACAGTGTTCGGGGGTTATGGTGTGTCAAGTCTATGTTCATACAGCTCTACAGTCTTGGCCCACTTTAAAGATGTAAAGATCAGAAGAATTTACTGGATTGGTATGAATGCCGATATCTATCTGGAGTTGATAACATTTTATTGATATCGTGATGCCATTATTGATTTCCCGTGTTGGTCCCATTCTATTGATTCTCTTATAAATTCCTAATCAATTTTCTGAGTGGTAAAAGTAGGTCTCCACACGTTTTCAGTACCAGAACATCTGAGCAGAGTGAGGAACGTCTGTGTGCTAACCCATTAACATTAATTACAGCACTACATTTCCTTTTTGACTGATATAACTTTAAAACAAACATTAACCTGAGTTGTTAAATAAACAGTGGTTAAATAAACAGGTATTTATTAGGGGTGAGAATCTCCAAAGGCCACATGATACAATATGATATTATACGATATTATTGTGATTTTGTAATAGGCACAGTAGTACTGCGATAGCGTATATTGTGATGTATTGTGATTTATTACCTTCATACTGTTATAGTCATATAGCAATCCACTGGCCTCTACACCCACACATCGTAAGGTAGTCCCTTCTGCTTTACTCAGAGCACAGGGTTCTGATATTCCAGCTCCAAAAGTTTAATTGGTATTGCTATTTATGGAATGTTGATACTTAGCATCCATGAAAACGATACAATATTGACCATGCAAAATATAGAGATCATGTCCTACTTCCATGTTTTTCCCCCATTGCTGTTATTTACCCTCGGTAATGGACGTAATGGTCAGTTGGGAAGCGGTGGCACTCATGCATGGAATGTCAAATCCATGACATTCCTGGAATTTTGGCCTATATTGCGACATTTCAGCCTATTGCTGGTGTACATGAAATAATCATTTACAGACAGTACAAGTAGCACTGAGCTCGTCTTTCTGCGTGACGTGAAGTCAAGCTATGGACCTTCAACACCACCACCACCACCACTCCTTCTTGTTGCAGATTAAGGTTTGCTTATTTTTTAATAATAAAAATTAGATTAATTTGTTGCTAAATTAAGGTTTTGGTGCGCAGCTGTCAGATATACAAGCCAGCATCGATAACAGGAATTGATAACCTCAGCTGACTCACCTTATGCACTTAAGAATATTTATGGGCATTAAGTGTCAATGCACTGAATGTTTGGCAACCAAAATTATTTGGACAAAAATGGCAGAAAAAACGCTTTCGGTGTTCGGAGTGGAACTTTTACTCAGCTCCAGGGCTGCTCGAGGCTAATACCCACTACTTCACCGCCTTGTAGTTCCACTGCTAGTCACAGCAGAGCACGCAGGCGCTTCCCAGCTCCAGAACAGAGCCGCTACACCGAGACGGACACAGCAGCTCCTCAGCACCTCTTTAAAGAAACTCCGACTCCAATTTTATAAAAACGTGATAAACTCGGGACCAGCTAGAGTTAGGCTCCCTCTCTGAATGCAGCTGGGCAGCTGGGTTGGGTTTTTATAGCTAATAAATTATAGTCATATTGTGCTTTGCTGGTGTGTCTGCAGGGATGAAATATTTAGGGGTAAAATGCTCAGTGTTGAATAAATATGTTTAATCTGCAGTTACAGTTTTATTTTTTAAAATCCAAGACATAAAAGTCCAACACTCAATGGAGCTGGTTCTATATTCTCATACTTATTCCTAAGTGGATCAGATATCAGCTGCTGTGACCATTCCACACCGAATACTGTTTATTAGTTGCTAAACCAAATTTTAGCATGCAGTTCTTGAAAAATAGAATTCGAACATATACACAGCTGTTCCTACCGTGGACAGTAGGGCTGCAGAGTATGGGCTGGAAAAGGCACTGATCTGACAGGCTGTACAGGCACTAGGCCTGGACAAAAGGGCAATGTGATCCGATACTGTTGATGATGTACGAGTATCCCAGTGGAGATGTGTAAACGGTGGTGATCCCTGTGTCGGGAGAAGACCTGAGGGACAACTGGAGGACTGATTTACAGCTAAGCAGCTTCTACATATGTTGAGGAAACTGGGGTTCACATAAGAAGCGTGTGTGCCCCATCAGACAGGTTCTTTTTTCTGAAAACTGTTTTTATTGAAATTATTATTTTATATTGTATATATGAGCTAGAAATTATTGTGCTAGTTATTTTGAAATGTTGCTCAGTCTTAAAAAGCACTAATACTAGTTTTATACAGATCACAAAATCAGATATTGGTCACGGCCACCTCCACATTCAGTGCTGTTTAATAATCATGATCTTTATAAAATTATTATTTTTTAAGCCTTTTGGAACACTATTATCCAAGCGCATTATACAAGCGTCACATTAAAGCTTGTTTATGATTATCTCCATTTTGCTGCTCCGTAACATGAGCCCCATCGGAGCGCTGGTACCTGATCAGTGCTCTGGATCGGCTAAACTCCTTTAAGACGCTTCCCCCGTAATGTCAGCGGATGGCCTTTCCTCCAACTCGTGCCCACCTGGTGTAATCAGATAAGGCCAGACAATGTTAATTGTTCCTGTCTGTTTTTAATGAAAGCCCTCCCCCACCGCCTCACACCCCCCCCCCTCCTTGTTTTCAGGTCGTGATTTATAGTGCTAGAAGTGAGAAGTGAAACCTCTCAATAGCAGACAGGAATATTCCTTGGTGACACAATGACCTGGAGTTAACTTCCTGCCATGATCGTGCGTTTCCCTGTGGGGCTCGGCCGTAGATGCAGTATTGGATTGTCATAAACCAGACGGTGTGTAAGGTGTGCCTGCTGGACTACAACTCCACCTGGTAATTCCTGTGTGGTTGTGGTCAGTCTGGTTGTAGATGTGTTTGTGACGCTTTGTCCCATGCTGCTGACTAACACGCTGCTTTACTGAGATGGCGAGGCTATTTCAGGGACCCTTAAAGGGCCCATATCCTGTATTCTTCTTGTGTTCTGCTTTCTCCACCTCCTTTTTGGAAATAACGATTCACAATGACATCTGAATCATAAAAGCTTAGTTACTTAAGTATCATATTGAGGTTTTGACCGATATTTTAAGCTCCATTTGGCGTCACTGAAGCTGAAGTTTCCGTGTTTGGACTGGAGGTGAAGGTTTGTTGTTCTGCTGTTCTGCTGTTCCGTTTTTCCATGTTTTGGCCTCTTTAAGGGAACGAGTGTCTGTTTGCAGCACTAAGTGAGTCAGGGACTCTGGAGTCTGTTTGCTTGTGATGCTGTATTTTTAGCACTGGCCAGTATACAGTCCATAGGAGTGCTTCCCAAACTGTGATGTAATGTTGGGGGCATGTGAAACAAAACCTTCAAACATTTGATGCAAACACAGAATCTTCATTTTACAGAGCCAATTACACAGATACGGCTAACACATACCAGCTAAGAGAACCTCACTGACACTGAGTGGATCTCTGAGTACCCAGTGAAATCTTGAGCCCTGAGCTGCTGCTGTTGGCCTAATTAAATGTACTGTCCTTTACTGTAATTAGGACCTCATTATTAAGTATGTTTGTGATTTGTTATCCAAGTCATAATTATAGACGAAGACAAACTAACTAAACTAGTACCACACAAACACTCATACCTTCTGTGTCTTTAATTATATTCAATAACATCCACAAATGTACCTGGTTTTGCCATGAAATTGATGAAACATAATATACGCTCATCATCAAAAAGTATAGCTGCACCCAGAAGGAATTAACCAGCCAGTTGAAACCTTGGAGGTTAGGTTGTGAGACCCAACAGCCACCATTACAGAGCTCCAGTGAGCAGTGGTGTCCTCCATCAGTCTTCCTGTTAGTGCAGCACCATCGGCAGACGGCTGCACCACGCAGGACTACATGCACACAGACCGTTACCACGACTGTCCTTAACACCACGTCACCGTCACCAAAGACTGCAGTGGTGTCGTACCAGACTGGCATGGAGTGACTCAGAATGGCAGCAGGTCATCTTCAGTGACGAGTCCCGCTTTAGTCTGATGAGTGTTTTTTATATATATATATATAATTGCCAAGTTTTATTTGCCACCCAGCTATGTTTTTGGAATAATGACGCTAATACATTTACTAACACAAACTGAAATGCAATGTGTACATCATATTGAGCTTTCTGTTCTGCTCAGTGATGATCATGTTGATGATGATGGGGTTGCTTTGTGTTTGCTGATAAAGGGATGATGTTACTCGTGTGTGCAGGAGAGCCACATTTATGCCGCAGACTCGTGAGTGTCGTTTGATGCCACTGAATTTGTGGCTCATTCATCATGCTACACTGTTTTCACATTCGCTGATCTACTGTTTCCTGTCTTCGTTCCGCCTTTACAGTGTTCTCACACCTCCTCTTCCTCCCTAACCACAGCTCAGCAAAGCATATGACCAGGACGGGTTCTAGCCTCCCTCAGGCTTTTTGCCTTTTGGAGAACCCTTTGACCTCTGGGTCAAAGCTGCATGATTAGCTTCCTCAGTTACCTAAGCTTGCGCTAGTCTGATGTAATTATCTGTGGGGTTTGGAGTGGGGGTTGGTCAGTGAGGGACCTGAACCCTTTATTCATCATTATAGTTAATGTAGGGCTGGTACAGCTACTTGATTAAAAGAACATTTAAAATTGATCCACTCTGTTAATCAGCAGTGATTGGTCAGCAGTTTGCATCATGATAATGCAAATTTTAGTTTTCCTCCCGTATAATTAAAATGCATTTCTACCATTGTGTTTAAAGTCTTTATCAAAGCTTGGTAGTTTATGAAAAACTCCATGTGATTTATTACTTTAGTGTTATTATATTAAGTATACATTTTTATTTTTTAAAAACTACTACATTTTAAAAGAATCATTAGATCATTTAATTACTAATACCTTCAGTAGGTACATTCCCACACTATAATCAGATATGTCCTTTGTATATATATCTCTGATTGATCTCTAATAATAGTAACTGTTAAAATAATCTATATACAGATTCTGACAGACTGTAATACACTACAGGAAGTGTAGGGGGCGATGCGACCCACACGCTCATTCTGACAGACTGTAATACACTACAGGAAGTGTAGGGGTCGATATGGAATGCTGCCCAGACAGAACTTTAAATAATAGCAGCTCTTCACACACAAAAGCTTAATGATAATAGTGTTGTATCATCGCCCACTCCTATTAGTCAGTGAGTTGGCTGGATGGCAGGATGACTGAGCATATAAGCTGTATGTGCTGAATCAGTGGGAGTTGGCATAATGCAGGCTTTTAGGTTGATGAGCAGAGAGAGATTTCAGAGAGGAAAGCCCAGGCCTCCTAAACCCACAGCTCTCCTGTGGTTGTTTCTTCTTCGCTTAAGCTTACCCTCTGCTAGATTTGTGTCCATCCTCTGCTTGCTGCTCCTCCTTGAGCTTATGAATAAAGAGCAAGGCTCTGAGAAACGTATCTGCACCAGGGTTGCAAACAGAATGCTCGTATCATAACTGTGTAACTAGAGATTCCAGTTGCAGTGCACTTTTAAATATATCAGAACACAGTGAATCAGTAATTTGACATGGCCTAATAATGACCTTAGGGCTTTCACGGTGTGACTGTTTCTCACAGCGGTTTGATGGTTTATTGCCAATGCCCCAGACCCCACTCCTCCCCATCTGGTGAGCAAATTTGCACATGCACTGCCTCCCCCAGGGCCAGCACGTGGAGTTGGAAGTGCTGTGAACGCGCTATTTTTGGCATACACACCCTCAAGCCACTCTCATTGTGTGAAGTGGTAGTTAGCCTTAAGGCCACTTCAGACTGGTTCACCAATGTCCAGCTATTCAGAACCATTGTTTTTAATGAACATACACACAGAGATCCAACTCACAAAACATTGTGGCGATGATGGTAGTAAGCTCAAGGCATCACATGACTGTATTGGTAATACGGTTATTGTTGCAGCCCTAATTAATCTGCAGTATGCTGACCAAAACAATCGACTTTGGTTGGATTACATGAGTACCTTGAGTTAACCACTCATCAGTATAAGCTTATCTGGAACTGCGATTAGTCCGATTGTTAACAGCATAAGATCTAAAGCATTGTGATTGGATGGACATTGTTAAAATAATTTTAAAAAATGTTTTAATGTGATGAAAGCACAAGATCCAGCACCTACCAGGACCCAGATAGATTAAGCGGTTCAGACTGTGAAGTGAGTGTTCAGCAACCGGAATTATTCAGATGAAAATGGCAAAAAAAAAGTCAGAATCCAAAAAAAGAGAATCATTTCTACCGAACAGTGACGTTTTTAATGATGCTGTTACCCTTTTCTATTCCCCGGGTTGTAGGCGGGAACCAGAGCGTTCTTGCGTTTCAAGTAAAGAACAGAACGGAGCCGCTACAGCGAGGCAGACCGACAGCAGCTCCCCAGCACTCAAAAATACACAAAAATATAGAAATATAAATCCCAATTTTACAACAACAGTGTGGAGTGAGGAGCTCTTCCTGAATCCACTTGGGTGGATCGCTCCCGGCAGCAACATGTGGGCCACGTATGCACCACGTTAGGGCCACACCAGAAGTACCCAACCCTCTCCTCTCCCACAGGGGGAAGCTGAAGCCTGTGCTGTTTGGATAAATCCGTTTAATTTTATATGTTAAATTATTGGTTATATTGGTTACATTTGCGGATTGCGGATTAGTTGGGTTTGTCCATCGTTTTTCCTCTCTGTCTGGCTGTTTTTAGGAAATGGCAGCATCACTGTCAGAGGGCTGAAACTGGTGCAGTTCTCTCTGTGTGGAGCTTCAGAACAACCCTGTCCAACCATACATCAAACCCACGGGCTGCTAAAAGAGGAAGTGTCCCTCTCTCTCGAGCATTCTCTCTCTCTCTGAAGGAGGGATGTGTTCAGGCGTTAGTGGAGCAGTGTGGTGAGCTGTTTGAGTGGTCGGTGGAAGCTTGTATGGAAGCCCTGGTCGTCATTGGACATGGCAGGAGAAAGCACCCCAGTACTGTGTGTCTAAAGCACTTACGCTCATTCTGGCCCTACGGCCTCTTCGCACACGCGACACAAAACCACTTGCAGCATAAATAACGCATCTATGGAATATCAGGGGCCCTGCTGTGCTTTTGTAGATCTGTGTCACTGTTGGAGCCCTGGATGTAGCTGCTTATAATGCAGTATGCAAGGAAACCTTATATGTCCTTTTTTTAATACTGCCATTTGACTGTGAAATGTGTCACTGAATTAGCGTCAGTGTTCCCAACCGTTTACAATAGGTGGCAAACAGAACTGCTCTGTTGTCCATGTCTGCAGTCAGTCACTGGAAGGTGGTTAGTCCTTCACCTGTATCACTCATGTGAAAAATATTTGCCCCCCATAAATTCTATAACTGGTTCTTCCATCTATAGAAGCCACGACTGCTACTAGTTGGACAGGTGAGGCCTGTAGTTGCTCAGATTCTTGTGTCCATCTTATAGTTTGATTTTTCCTTTTACCTTTAAAAACGGGACATCACTTGTTGTTGTTATTAGAAAGCCTGAGGTGCCAGAATGTAACTGCTGCACCATTTAAGGTGGAACAGGAGGTTTGAGATAAAAGGTGGTAAGTAGCTGGTCAACTTCAGCTTCATAGTTTTAATGTTGATAGTATTTTTGATTTACGTTATCAGCTACCTTTTTTAGATGAAACTGCTGCTTCATAAACTGAAACCAGGTGCATTATCGTTAGATTTGGTGAAGGCAGCCTACACTTCTGACTGTCGAGACCAGGGGGGACTGTATGACTGTTGGCGTTCAGAATGGTTAAGGTAATCAGAGGCATGCAGACGCTTTCATCACACAGAGCAGGGCTGATGCTAGGGCTGTACAATGTCTCGTTTCAGCATCTTCATTACATCGTGCACATGCCAAATACTCTCACCGCAGGGTGTGCAGTGTCTAGTGAGACAAATGAAATGAAACGGGTCATGCTACAATTTTGACTACTTGATACAGAAACAGATTGAGTACTCAGTACACTCTGATTTAAGGATTTTCAGAGCCACAGAGTGTCACACATACCTAGCTGATGCTCTATTGGTCCAGCACCAACTGTTTTAAAAAGCCTGCTGTATAGGTTTGTACTGGAGCAAGGCTCATTGGGAATTGTACCAATTTTTCAGTAGACATCACTAAGTGTGTTGTTTCTTTTTTATTAAATCAAAATTAAATCACAATTCTGATTCTTCTCAATTTTTCTGTTCATGTTGTTGGTGGGTTTTTTTTTGTTTTTTTTTTGTTTTTTTTTGAGCAAGAGAAAGAGAGAGATGAAAAGTGTTCCCATTTGTCGTGGGCTAGATGTTAGGAAATCAGCCTTGTTCCAGCCAGTCTAGGGAACCAGCAAGTTCTATCCCCTGACCTGCCTGGACATGACTGAAGTCCCTTTAAACAGGACACCTAACCCCCAGCTTCTTTCCGGACACAGAGTATAGAGCTATATGCTGCCCACTGCTCCGGGCAGGTGTGTTCACTGCCCCCTAGTGTGTGTGGGTGTGTTGGTGTTTCAGGCCAAACTCCTCTGTGTGCAAACACACATGGTCATTAGTTCTTAACTCTAATTCTGTGTAGAAGATGACCTGAGTTTCAGTCAGCAATTTCAAAAACCGCAGTTGTTTACCTCCCTACATCCACGTGGAGACTGTAACAGAGCTGCTGTAGATCTCCTGCGGTTGCACGCTGGTCTAAATCCTTAAACACCCCTTTAGCACCTGATCCTGCAGGATAGGTTTTACAGTCTGAACACACACACTCAGTCTCCGAGCCAAATCACACACGCACACGTCAAGGCGAGCTTTCATCGTGGAGCAGATCAGGTTCTCCAGGAGCGATGAAGGATGCCTGGGTTGATCCTTGTTCAGGATGAGAGAACAGAGATGTGAGCAGGAGAGCGCTGCAGTAAGGTTGGGTTTCCTTTCTAGTCCTGCTGAACGTATCATTTATATTTACCATTGATTAGAGTTAATGGTTAGGAAAGAACAATAAGGGTACTAGATAGTTCCGTTATTCATACATGAGTAAACCGTTATTTGAACCCATTAACTCCTGTAGTAAACTTTTAAATCTCCTTTCTGCAGCGGGTCTTTGACCAGCATCTCAGCAAATCACCATCAGCACTTTCATTCCTAGCTTGCACAAAGACACAAGACACTCCTAGGGCCACGGCATTAGTGTGGCAGTCTGCTCCACCCTAGTGCTTGTGGTTGGAGGCAATGAAGATGGTGGACTCAGAATTCCTACTCTCTCTGCTGGTCTTTTATTGTGCCTGCATAGACACATACACGCTCCCTTCCTCTGATTGTGTTCTGCACCTGCACAAAGCTCTCCAGCAAGATGCACAGCGCCGATAACATAACCAATGGGTATGTAGTCCAAAGCGTACAAACCAAAATTTTAGAAAAATAAGAAATTTAAAAACAAGTTGGCTTTAAACAAAGAATAATATCACAAATGAGCTTTTATAACTCACCATTTTGACAGAATTGTCAAAAAATAAGGGAATATTATTTTTATTTGTTTAACTACTTTGTTACACCAGTCTGGCCAAAAGCACAGTTTGTTGCACTGCAATAGAAGCACAGGGACAAATGTTTTGCATCTTAAATCCTCCTTTTTAGTCTTTCTTTCACACGTCCCTTCACTCACAAGCACTTTACAGTAATGTAGAGAGGTTTGAGCTGCCCCGCGTCAAAAAGGCTGTTACTGTGAATAGTCTAGTGAGTAGAAGATGCTTCATGATGAAGAATTGCCTTCAAAGGTTCTTAGCAACATCAGTGTATTATAGAAACATGCACCATGCAAAAGTCTGAGCACCTACTAAGACCTCTCAGGAATAACTTGCCTTACTTACCTTTATTAGCTGTTTACTGCTGTGGTTTGTTTAGTCATCACTCCTCAAAACTTCGCCCAACCAATCAGCAGCCATGGGCTCCTCTACACAGCTGTTCAGCACTCACTATTACAGTAACTGATCCCCATAAAGCAGGAGGAGCTATAAGAAGCTGGCAGAGCGTTCTAGCTCAGGTCCTAACGTCAATCAGAAATGGTAGTTAACAGGAACGGTGAAGCTACCTTTGAGGTTTGGAAGCCCAGAAACCTTCCTGCTGGTGGGATTGATAGAAATACTGTAGAAGACCTCCAGGAAGATCTAGCAGAATTTGCACTGGGCTACTGTGCAGCAACATGGGCACAAATATGAGGAAAACTCTTCCCACTTCCTCACCACAAAGTCCATCAGAAGTTTCCAGAACATCTAAACAAGCCTGATGCAGTTTGGAAACTAGTCCTAGACTGATGAAGTTAAAACAGAACCTTTCGGGCCACCGTGAAGAAGCGTACGTTTGGAGAACAATGAAAATAACTCTATGAAAATAACTCTTCTATTCCTCGGTGGGTGGAGCCTTCATATTTTGGGCTTGTGTTGCAGCTAGTGGCACAAAGAATATCTCACTGGACAGAAGCACGGGTTCAATTAAACAGCAGAAAATCCACAATGGGCCACCTCATAGACCCCAAATCTAAACATCATTGGAAACCTGCGGCTGGACCACACAGAACCAGAATCTTTAATGAGGAAGAACAAACAATACTCCCCCAAACTAGAACCGAAAGACCCTCAGCCCTTTACAAGCTGTGATACTCGCCAAAAGGGATGAACCCTGCAGGGTGATCCGAGTTTTAGCTTGGGCTTTTTTCCGTCTCTGTGATTTGAGAAGCATATTAAATGAATTAATAAGAATGTGAACTAAATGTTAAATCTTAAAGTCAGTTTTAAACTTGAGTCAGTTCATCTTTTAACGAGTTTAACTGTTCACAGTAAGACACATTTAGACCAAGGGTGCTCACACATGTCTTACTGTGTACAAGTGAAGAACACCTTTAGTACCTCCACCTTTCCTCTGTTTCCTGTGTGCCTGTAACCAGAGGAGGCCTGTGTCTGCGGTGCTCAGTCCAAGAAGGTTAATAGTCATATTTCACACGCCTGTTCCAGGGACGTTTCTGTGTGCCAACACAAAGCCCATTAGCCTGAACCAACACCTGCTGTAGAGCCCTGGAAGTAGCAGCTGTGCATTATGTGCTCCAGCTGAAGTGGCTTCCCAAAATTGGTGATTGTAAGACAAATAAGCTGGAGTGTGTAGATGTGGTTTAAACTCTTCTGAAGTTTAGTTTAGTTTAGTTATGCTGAATATCCTGCAGGGTTTATTTTGGTAGAAAGTATTTAGTGCGTGTGGTATAAAGGCAGATTAGTACATGGTGTGAGGATGTGAGGCAGATTGTTACATGGTGTGAGGATGTGAGGCAGATTGTTACATGGTGTGAGGATATGAGGCAGTGGCAATGCTCCTCAGAATCAGTTTTCACCTCTAAGAGGAGTCAAAGATTAATCCTCTTACAGGTCCCGATACCGCCCTGTAGATGTTCAGGTTAGAGATCCTGAGACCGGTTTACCTGTCCTGGTACTGAAACCTCACCCAGGCTCACCCAGGCTCGCTCAGCACAGTGGTTTAACCAAAACTCGGTGGAGTATTAGAGACGGGGCACAGTCACTTCACTGTTATGGAGGAATACAGTAAGAATGGCCACCTGGTATGTGATGTGAAGGGATCGGTCATCTTGGGTTTAATCAGGAACATGAACCAGGAAGATGAACATGTGGAAAGGTAGATCTGACTCTAATCTCAGTTCTGCTTTACTTCAGCTTAGATTGGACCCCTGCGTGTTCGTAGCACTGATGCTTCTGTATCTCTGTAGGTTATTTACATCATTAGTTCCTGCAGGCTGGATGACTAATCAGAAATAGCCCCAGAGCGGCAGGTCTCCTGTGGACGGCTGTCCGGGATGTGAGGGGGGACTTTGAGCACCGGTCTGTGCGTGACGGTGACTCCTTTTAATTCCCACCATAACATATTTCATCATCACATGCAGCCTGCTCTCGCTCTCTCGCCTCGCCTCGCTCTGTCCTGTCCTTCTCCCTCTCCTTTTGTCTTTACACACCTTCCTTCAGTCTCTTTCTCTCTTCTCCTTATACTCCTTTATCTCTTTATCTCTTATTGTCACACTCTTTTCTTAGTTATTCACTCTCACTGTGTCTCTCTCTTTCTCTCTCTCCTCTTATTTTTTTCTCTATTTTCTGTCTCTTTTTCTCATTTACTCTCCCCAGTTCTTTATCCTTCTCTCTTTCTTTTACTCTCTCCATTTGTCTTCCTCTGTCTGTTTGTCTTTTTTTTGTTTTTTTGTCTTTGCTCTTTCTCTTCTGTCTCATTCCTGGTCTCTCGCACTCTTGCTCTCACCCCCCATCTCTCTGTCTCTCTCTCTCTGTCTCTGCTTCCTTGCCTTTCTCCCTCTGTCCCTCTCTCTGCTTCTGCCTTTCTCCCTCTGTCCCTCTCTCTGCTTCTGCCTTTCTCCCTCTGTCCTTCAGCTTATCTCTTTCCTCATTGTTCACTCTGGACTCTGGTGTATGGTGTACAGTGTGTCACTGATAACGTGTGTGTACATGTGTGTGTCATGTTTCTCTGGTCATATTTATAATCTGCTGAGTGAGTGTGATTTTCTTCCCCACTCCTCCCTTTTCTTGACCCCAAGAAGGGGAGGAGTATACACCATACACACATGCACACCTGCATGCACACACTGTCCTGAAGAACATGCGCTGTATTCAGCTCCTAGGTCTGGGCTGACTAGTCACTCCTGGCGTGTGTGTGTGTGTGTGCGTGTGTGTGTGTGTGTCTGTGTGTGTGTGTGTGTGTGTGTGTGTGTGTGTGTGTGTGTGTGTGTGTGTGTGTGTGTGTGTGTGTGTGTGTGTGTGTGTGTGTGTGTGTGTGTGTGTGTGTGTGTGTGTGTGTGTGAGAGAGAAAGAAGAGAGAGGGAATAATACTGAGAGAGTGTGTGTGCGGTAGCCTCTCCCTTGTGAAGAAAGGAAAGAGGGAATAAGAGAGATCACTAAAGCGCATGTTCAGTGTGAGCAGATGAGACCTGATTGCACTTTTCCCATGTTTAAAGCGTGTAAACACAGACATTATTACAGTTTTACGTTTATCGACTGATACTGAGGTGCTTGGTTTAGGGCTAACCTCACCCTCACATATCCTCCCAACTGTCCTCATATTGCTTATACTCTCACCTCCTAGTCAGACGCATTTCTGCTCATGTAATTCTATACGGATAATGAAAACCCGTTCTGTTTACACTCGAGTTAAACAAGGCCAAGGTCTGTCTCTGACCACCTCAGACTATGGGTTCAGTGATTTGATCATAATCTGTTCGCAGTTCATCTCAGACGTGTTTATACCTGGATTTTCATGGGGCTCACAGGAAATCCATTCAGCAGAAATACTGGCTAACACTGATCCTGTGAACGCGTGGGATGGTGTTCTCACAAAGTATGGAAATTTGATAACATTATAACACCAAAGGCAGATAAATAGGATCACATGTTGACGGGTTGATAAATATATCCATATATATTCGTCTGCCAGTCCATCCTTATTTGCTCCAAAGCCAAACCATGTCCACATATCACTCCATCTGTCGGCTGAAGACCACAGCACACTGGGCACGCAGTGTTGGGTTGTGCTGCGTTATTTACCATTGCGTAGCAGAGAGCTTCTGTAGAATGAATCAGAAACAGTGTTCAGCATCACTGATCATGCATGCTTGGTATCCGTTTCCACCTCTTCCCAGACTGACTATTTCTCAGCCGAAAAAGGCTCAGCTAATAACGTTAGCTGAGCTAACAGACCGCTAGCGTTAGCCCGCCTACGTGTGATCCACTGTGTGGTTCTGGGTCTGTATATGGCTTTACTGTAATGTAGCACAGATTAATACTCTCTGGTTCTCTGTGTCGCACTGAGGAATAGAACCGTGCTCAGAGTCATGGAGTGGCAAATTGGCAGGCTGCGATGCGGGCGGTGATGCAGCACGTCCGGGGTGCAGTGGCCTTTACACTGGTGGCAGAGGCTGTAAAATCACTGCAGCTGACTGCATTTCTCTTCATTAGTCATTTAGTGAAACATGGAAGCCTATGTGGGTCTAAAACAGCGCAAGCAGGAAAGCTTCTTCAGTGGGAATAGTATCCGTACCAGGGACGACAAGTATCGTACTGACTGAGAAGGCTCCGGATCTGTATCTCGATGTGATATGCCCTCTATATTAACAGGGCTCTAAACTTTTTCTGACCCCTGATTTTGTTCTGTTGTGTCTGTTTTCAGGCGTACGGTTCCGGATGTGATATCGTGATCTTGGCCAGTGATTTTGAGTGTGTACAGATCATCCCTGGAGCTCAGCATGGAAACATCCAGGTGGGCTGTGTGGAGTGCTCACACCAGCTCGGCCGGGTAAGTCTGGTTTTTTTTTTTCATAAATTTGCCACACAATGTAGAAGAGTGAGAGTGAAACCTGGGACTGCACTGAAACCAGTTAGACTGTTATAGACTGTAGCCCATTTAGACTGTAGCCTTTTTTAGATTGTAGACTATTATAGACTGTAGACTTTTATAAACTATTATAGATTGTAGACTATTTTAGACTGTAGACTTTTATAAACTATTATAGATTGTAGACTGTTAGACTGTAGACTATTAGACTTTAGACTGTTATAGACTGTAGACTATTTTAATCTATTATAGATTGTAGACTATTATAGACTAGACTGTTATAGATTGTAGACTGTAGACTGTTATAGACTAGACTATTATAGACTGTATACTGTAATAAACTTTTATAAATTTGTAGACTGTTATAAACCATTATAGATTGTAGACTGTTATAGGCTGTAGATTGTCTTGGTGTAAGGGATGATGTCGCTGTAGTATTGTTTAAACGTTAAAGTTCGTTATTTGAATTTTTAGAAAGTGCTGTGTCAGCAATAAGAATCTGCTAATTCTGTTAGTATTTGTTGAACACTATGTAGAATAATCGTTTATAAGAATCTGCATATCTAATTCATGTGCGTATTATCAGATGTCAGAAGCATCAGCAGTACATTTAGCCGGATTGATGTTATCAGCACTGTCTCTCAGACCTGTCTTCTCGTTGGTTCTAGATTGCTGCGTCCTATGGGAACACTGTCTGTATTTTTGAACCAGTGTCTACTAACCTGAACAAGAGACATAAGGTGAGTATCCATGATGATAAGAATAGGATGGGGTAGAATGTTGGAGATGATGAGAACAGTGATAATAGTGTGATGGCTGTAATGGTCTTTCTGTTGATGCTAATGATTGTACATGTTGATGGTGATGAAAATAATTCTGATGATGATGGTGACGACTGTATACCGATGGATCTACTGAACTGGTTCAAAGTCAGAGCTAAAACACGTTTGAGACTTTTTGCTGATCTTGGATTTTGGGGTAAAATCTGTGACCCTAAACCTGTTAATTCAACACCACCCAGACTGTACCAGAAGTTTGGGTAGTAAAAATGTAGCTCATTTTAAGCAAAAAATAAAACACAAAAATATTTACTGATCTGCAGAAAATCTGTGTTTTGGTGGTGACAGTTTGTGAATGTTTTTTATTGTTACTATTTTAATATATTGGTGTTATTGTTTTTGTTTATTATTGTTATTATTTTTTATTTTTATTAATTATTTTTATTTTTCTTATTATTAATATTTTGCTCATGTTGAATCTTTCAACCGCAGTGTGAACTAATTCAGTCTGTATATGGTCCTCGTCACCACCCTGCTCATCATTAATTTCATGTATAAATGTTGTTTATGTCGGTAAATTTGATGAGGATAGTGGTGATACAGATAGTGGTGCATCTGTTGATGGTGGTGATGTAAATGAATCAGTCAGTACTTAGTAAATGACCCCACTGGTGTCGTTTTCCCTTCGTTATAAGGACCATGTGCGACGCGGTGTGACATCCTCCATTCTCTCCAAATTACAGCTCATCAGCTGTTGCCTGCTTAAGTAATGTTTCTGCATATCAAATAACGGAGAGCTCTACCTTTCGGGACGCTGTATTTATAGAGCTGAAGCTCTACAGAGGCTCACAGTCTGCCAGTAACGAGACGTTCTCCCTTTTGATCTAGTCAGCTCTATTCCCTCGGCTGGGTTATGTGGCTGGATTTCAGATGTGCTTAATATTATGCGCAGAGTTACTGTGTGTGTGCTGAGACTGTTTAGAATCTGTTTGATTCTGTATTTGTTGCTTCACTTTATCTCTGATTGTGTTTGTTTGAATTTCAGCAATTAAACTACCAATGGCAGAAGACAGGGCAGTTTTTGCTCAGTACAATGACCTACAGCCTGGCCTGGGACCCACAAGGTGAGACAGGAAATGAGTGAATGAGTCTTGGCAAGCATCTGATATGGTCAAAAGGAAATTTAAAAAATTCTATCATATTTAACATGATGTTGTCTGAACTCACAGCGACGCAGATCTGAAGAGTTATGTATCACTTTCCTTTGTAGTTAATTATCCAGTTTTTTTAGTAGCATAGCACTACATAAAGGTTGCCAGCAACAACAACAATATGATCAATATTTATTGAGCTGCACATACAGAAGTCTGTCTCTCAGAAGGCCCGTCCTTGGTTACATCACATGCACAGCCGAGTGTAAAAGTTCGCATTCTAAATAATTTGCAATGGACTTAACTCATCATTCGCATGTCTCCCCATGCTAAACCTACCCACCAAGTTTCATTCCTGTGGGTTGGTATGTTCTGGGTGGAGTTTGGCGATGAGTGTGTGTATTATCCAGTCATTAGACTCCCATTAGCAGTCTGTTTAAATGCTTGTTAAGCGGGACTGTGTTGGTAGGTAAGGTTTGTGGCTGTGAACGTCCATGTGCTGGTGAGATGGAGCGCTCATTCCGTCTTCATGCTGGGTAAGAGATTTCCTGCCCAGGTCTCTGTGTGTAGTTCTCGGTTCCTCTACAGGAATCCCGCAGTAAAACCACACTGATTTCTTTCAGTTCTTCTGTTTTCTACTTTATATTTCTCTCATGTGTTCTATGTCCTCCAAAGGCTCCCAGTGTGTTCTATCACTACTGGGTGATTTGAGGATACCGGGTTCCTCTACTCCTCTTATGCACTCTGCACTAAATTATTCTGTAAACCTGTTTTAAACCTGTCAGGCTTATTTCTTGACTGATGATTTTTATTTATTAGTTGGTGTTTAATCATGTACTGACAGGACCTACAATCACGGATACAACCTATGACTAAATCAAGCACAACACTGCATTTTATTTAAGGTTTTATTAGTTAGTAAATGAGGTGAAACAGCCTAACATAATAGATATGACAGTAACGTAATCTAGCTACTTGTGACTAAGTTAGCTAGCTAACTAACTGTAAGCCAACCTACGGCTAGACTCAACAAAAGCGGCATGATTTTCTAATAAGAGTGAGTTGTAGCCGACCTTGACCCTAAATGTACTACTCAGTTGTGTTGACAAACAGTGAGTATAAACAAGTAATGCCTAACAGAAGTTGCTAGCCTCAGCACCTCACAAAAGCCTCAACTGTTGAAAGGCAGCATGTGCCTCTCTGTGGTTTTACACCCCGGTTGGGTGATTTTCCCCAAAAGTGTGTCCCAGAACCTGATAGCTGTGTGTTCCCGGGTTAGCGCGTGCAGATGTTTGATGGGGATATGTTATATCATGGGCACGTTGGGCTCACAGTAAGGAGGGTCTGGGTTTGAATCCCGCTGGGGCGTCCAGCAGGCAGTTCTTTGTGGAGTTTTCATGTTCTTCCCATGTCTGTGTGGGTTTACTCCCACATTCCAAAGACATGCAGTCAGGTAAATTGGAGATGCTAATTTGGCCCTCCTGTCTGTCTGTCTGTCTGTCTGTCTGTCTGTCTGTAATGGACTGATGGCCTGTCCAGGGTGTTTACCACACACTGAGCGCTAGGATAGGCTCCAGCATGCCCCATGACCCAGAAGGATAAACTGCTCTGAATATGAATGAATTAATTAATTGTACAGTATTGTATTTCTGCTACTGCTAACCCATAGTTTACCTCTGGGCACACAACACGAGTCTTAGGGCTGTCCCGAATAGCATTTTTGGGGCTCTAGAACTCTGCTGGTTATCAGTAGCAATTATTCAAAGCTTCAGTTATTCAGCCAGAATTGTTCAGCCCTGCCTGCTGAGTTCTTGGCCCGTGTTAGTGTTTGTATGCGCCGGTGTGTTGGTATTTGTGCATGTCCCTGCTTGTCTGTTTTGAGTTTGTTGTCCAGCTATAGCTCAAATCACTTTCGGCCTGCTGTACAGTTTTAAGGCATCAGCAGAAGAAGTGATAATGTCACGAGAATGAATGTTTACTGTGGAGAAGTTCAGACTAGTCCTACACGTCTTTATTATGAGCAGATGTAAACCTGCAGCAGATCCCAGTGTTCCCCACAAGATTCACCAAATCAAGAGGCTGGATCTGTGAGAAGCTTGGTGCTCTAAGTCAGCGTTAAGCTTGTTAAGCACAGGTAATACAGAAAAAAGGTGATGTGATCAGACGAATAGGGACTGGACGTTGCTAGGAGTCAGTACAGCCACAACCCACTACACCTCTGGCACCCTGAGTCAGCGTCCTGAGCCAGAAACAGAGAATATGCTTCTAGATTTAAAAAAAACTGTCTGAAAAATTGTAATCAGGTGTTTTTCCCAAATCGTTCAGCTCTAAACTAGACTATGCTTGTTCTCAAGTGTGTACTGTACAGGCTATCGCTGGACTCAGGATCTATGGACCAGAGTATGCTAGGTGTTTGTCAGTGGACTGAAGTGTGCTAGAGGTAAAGGGTGTGCTGTATGGGTTGGGTTATACTAGGTGTCGGATATGTACAGGGGCTGTCACAACTAATTGTGCATATGTTGTACGTATATATGGACTAAACTAGACAATAACAAGCCATCCACAGCATTTCAGGGATTATGATGTACTGTATTCGATACAGTGATATGTACATGATACGTTAGAAGGCCTGACAAGGCTTCTGCTTCCTACTGTAGGAGAAGGCAGTATAAAACTTTGATGCATGAACTGATCCGTACTGAGTTTATGAAGAGGATCTATATGACCGGTCGGTTGGCACTATTATGTGGTGCAGGAACATGCTGGGGCTCGTAGTGTCGGCTGCAGGGGTCCAGACAGGTGTGGGAGAGAATGCAGTGCCAGAACTTGTGGACTGGAAAATAAGGAAGTGAAAAAAGAGATGATTATCAGCTGATGCTGGAATATAACGCAATGTCGGCTTTGCCCAGCAACAGCACTAGATACAAAGCTCACACACACGCGCGCACACACACGTGTGATCGCTGACAGTTTCACTTTCGTTAAGACATGTAGTCATGTGTCAGTGTGTGTGGTCTACACTCTGTTAACCCCGCCGTGGCAGTCGGCAGTCTGTGAACGCTGAGTTAAAAAATTGGTTCCACTTGATTTGTTTAAGTTCAAAAATCCTAAGGGTTAGGATTAGCTCAGCGTGTAGGGTTAGGATTAGCTCAGTGTGTAGGGTTAGGATTAGCTCAGCGTGTAGGGTTAGGATTAGCTCAGCGTGTAGGGTTAGGAACGGCCCATCGTGTAGGGTTAGGATCAGTTCTAGGTTTATGGTTTGATGAATCGAGTAGATGTTTAGTTGAATGCAGACTGAGCAGTCAGTGTCTCTAAGTGGGCTGTCCAGGTCCTGCTAAACAATATCTCTATTAGTATTATAAGTTATGGTGGGCTTTGATGTGGCACAGCTGTTTTGCTGGTGCATGCTGTTGGTTCCAGCTTGTATGGCATTTCCGGATCGTCACTGCAGTGTGTGCATGTTCAGTAGTCCAATCACTATTCATACAGTGTCAATTAAGACAAATTAAATCAACATATGACGCTACTACTATTTGGCTCCTTGATACAAATAAATCTGAACGGTGGAATTATGGGATATACGACTTGATATTATAGCAATAATATTGATATTATACTGATACTGTATGACCCCTGTACTGTAACCCATTACTGTCAATATCTCTTGTTTTCACAGGCCTGCAGCTGTTGTACATATACTCAAATGGTCTCCTGATGGGGAGTACTTTGCTACTGTTGGGAAGGTAGTGCTCTCTCGCACGTACACACACACACACACACACACACACACACACACACACACACTCCAATTAAACTGCTAAACCCGCTTTCCCATGCTATTACCCAGGTGCAGTAGGACTGTTATCTTGAGATTCCCAGCAGGAGCAGGGCTTAGTCACACACGCACAGAGGCTCTGTGGACAAACATCAGGAACACACTGATCATTTGTGTTTTGTGTTTCTTATGGATATGTGCTAGTGATCAAATTAAAACTGAGCAAGCTAGTAAATTAAATGAGTGATATTTTTATTTTATTAAGGGATGTGAAGAGAAATGATCATTATAAGAACACAAGCATGCAGACATCAAGCATTTTCAGCTGAACCGTCGCTTTAGTCTGTAAACTGTCCTCAGGCTACAGAACCTGTGCATTACATTTCATACCTGTTTCGGATGGGGCTTATGAGCTTACCTGTTTACAGTTTTAGGTATTTTTCTCTTAGATGACTTCAAAAAGACACTTGCGCTGGTTTTTCGTCAGCAGACAAATCCCTCTGCATGTGGAACGCTTCAGCTTATTACATACGACTACCACTGTCTACTGTGTTCTTTCTCTGTAGCCTTTGTTGGTTATTTTTTTCTTCTCCCTCTCTCGCTCTCGCTCTCTCGTGCTCTCTTGCTCTTGCTCTCTCGCACGCACTCGTGCGCTCTCTCTCTCGCGCTCTCTCGCTCGCGCGCTCTCTCTCTCTCTCTCTCTCTCTCTCTCTCTCCCTCTCTCTCTCCCTCTCTCTCTCCCTCTCCCTCTCCCTCTCCCTCTCCCTCTCCTCATTGTAACAGTGAAATCTATCTCTACCCACTTCCAGGATGACTGTCTGTTGAAGGTGTGGTACCCCACCACAGGATGGAAGTCTGCGATGGTAGTCCCGGAGGTGCCGGACAGAAAGGCTCCTCAGGTGCATTTCTCCTTTGTCTATCTGGCTCACCCTCGGACCGTTACAGGCTTCTCCTGGAGGAAGACCAGCAAATACATGCCCAAGTACGTCACTTACATGACTGCCCACTAACAAGACACCGGTCACTCGCCATCCGTCACTTTAGCTCTGAATTGTTCTAAAGCAACTTGGTTTACTCAGCGAATGAAGCAGTCTGTGTTTCAGAAGTTAGAGAGGCAAGTACAGCGCCATCAAGAGTCTGAATACGTGGAAAACATCAACATGATGACCTCATAAGACTCATTTAGCTGAATGTAGACTTTCTAACATGGAGAATATTGAAAAAAGGAATCTTGTCATATGCATATTTGCATACTGCATGCAGTGTATACAGGAATACTGGCATGTGCCGGTGTTTGAGTGCTTGTGAACACATGGATAATTTAAATTGAGACTGCAGCGATTAGTGGAGTAAGAAATTAATGTCCAGTATGAAAAAATATTCATTATGGACATTTGAGAGCACCGTAAAAGAACAAACCACTAACCAGTTCAGGAATAATTATTAACCGAAATTAATTGCTAGTTTAACATATGCATTTGCTTCTTACTGGAGTCCCGGTTTTTATCCCCATGCTTGCGTGTTGTCCTTCTTGTCTGGTCATGTGTGTTTAACCATTCGTGTTTTTGTCCTCACTGCAGGGGGTCAGTGTGTAACGTGCTGCTGACCTCCTGTGTGGACGGTATCTGTCGGCTGTGGAGTGAGACGCTACTGCCAGAGGACAGTCTCCTGGGGGGTCAGATAACTGAGAACAGCACCAGTTACAGTTCCTCGCTGCCCCACAGCGGCCAGAAGGACAAGATCCAGCACGCTTTGGAGGTCAGACATCCAACACACACGCAGAAGCTTTCAGCATCACTACAAAGCCTTTGTAAACATCTGTGTACTACAGACAGGGCACAATAATAAACCTTCCCTCACATCTGCTTCTTTTCCAAACATATATTCATTGCTTTGATGTTATTTGATTGCTCGTCTGCCTTTATTAGCAGCACCTCGTACTGCGAGAACGATATTAGCATCTCAAAGGGCTAGATGTTAAATGGTTCACTGGTTCAGAGCAAAACAAAACAAACGACTCTAAAATTTGATAGGTCAGCACCAAACAAGGTGCTGAACGAATTATGAGGTCTTCCATGGTATCAGGAGCAGATTCTAAATAAGGATTTGACGGGTTTCTTTTCCAGTCTGTTGCTGGATTCACACGGTTGTGATAGCCTGGAAAAGAAACCTGTCAAATCCTTTTCTAGAATCAAGAGTCCATTTTCCCAGCTCCTGCATCATGGATACCAAACCTCTTGTGGTACAGAGCTCCTCCTGCTTTTCTCCATCTTAAGAACGATCTCCCCCGATGAAGCTCTCCTCTGATCATTATCCATTATCACCAGGAACGCTGTCACCATGCCATTGTCATGCCACACCATTGTAAGGTGGGAAGTGACACTTATGTCAACACAAACATGTGAGCACAGCATAGCACCTGACAGATCTGAGTACTGACTTCACAAACAAGGGGAGAAAACGGATGTGGCCTTGGGCTTAATTACCAGCCTAGCGCTGTCAGTAGTACTGCCGTGAATATTTACAGGCGTGATCTTGTTTTCCTCTTAATAGACCTGATTAAGCTCTAATGTAGCAACTTATTAAAAAAATGAACATGGAAAACAGAGGAATGTTCTGAATTTGTGTCTGTGTGTGCGTACACAGTCGATCCACCACCTGAAGCAGCTGAGACGTGGTCGGAGGAGATCCTCTGCGCTGGTGGCCCACACAGAGCTGCTGCCCAGCCAGCTCGGCTCGCACGAAACACACCGGCACATCACACACCATGCCAATGCCCTGTGCCACTTCCACATCTCCGCCAGCATCAACCCCAATACAGGTACATACCATCACCTTTGTTACAGCTTCTCAACCAGGAAATTAGCAGTGCCTGTCTTCTGCTCTCGTATACATTATGGTCCAGTAAGCAGTTTAGATAAATGAGTGAATAGCTGTCACTGTGGAACCTGAAGCTCTGTTTTCTTTAGTGTTTAGAGCTGCCTGTTAGAAACCCATGTTTCACCTGTCAGAATCAGCTTATACATTAATGTACAGTACAGTTAGTTGGCATGTCCCAGCTAATGCATCATCACCCAATCACAGTTATTTCAGAAGGTCACGGTAATTTAAGTTCAGATTAAATCCATTTTCTAGTAAGTGGAGTATATTATGTTCCAGCAAATAATATAACATGGAGCTTAAATACTTCAAGTAATTTTTTGTGACTGCATGTTTGTGTGTGCACATTATTGACTCTACACTACAATCAGTGTTGGCTACAATGAACGTGTAGCAAGCAAGTGTGCTGGCTCATCAGCAAGTTGGGTCACTTCAGGCTCGTACATTTACACTGTTAATTATTAAATTAGAATCATTTATAATGTCAGGGTTGTGACAATATTCCTTCCGACCTTTACGATCTCTCTCCATCGTTCCCTGTGGCAGATATCCCAGCAGCGCTAGCTGGTTCAGGACTGTTCTCTCCAGCTGATGGTAACGGCGGGTTTGTGGTGCACTGGCTAAATAACAAAGACCTAAGCTTCACCTCCTCCATGGATCAGTTCATGCAGCAGCTGAGGAAGCTCTCGGAGCAGCACATGGAGCACACCACAGACGAACTCCGGCAGGACGGCACTGCCAAGTTCGACTTCGGTATGCACTCACACTCTCCAACTCTTGGTTACAGTGTTGTAATGCAGTGTAGTCTACTACTACTACTACTTATACTAATAATGATAATCAATAATATTAACAATAATAATCATTTTATACCAATATAGGGGACAAATGGCAGAATAAAGAATATTACTAGGTAAAAGAATTGAGAAAATTAGTGAGTAATGTTTAACTAAACAAGGAAAACAAGGAAGTAAAGTTGTTCCAGGAAGGCACTGATGTTTACGTGAAGTGATTAGTTCTTAAACGCTCATTCAGATCGGACTGCTGCTGAAATGACGAAGGGCAGGATATCAGACATTGCTGTGGTATTTAAACCCACTTTAATTACTTTAACAACGCTCTTAACCCAGCGTGACTTTCATGAGCTGCCCTTTGCCCATACTCGAAAGGGCCCGCAGACTTCAACTTAGATCAACCCCATGACCTCCTGAGTCATAGCTGAGGGTTCTGACCTTTGGGCTGCATCCACTGTATGAACATTTATTTCATAACCTACATCTGCAGAGTAGTCTCCTCTAATGCTTACAGTTTTTGCCCATAAGATCCTCTAATAGCCTTTTAAATACTTCACTGTGCTAATATCTGTGTTCTCAAAGTAATTAAGCTTATATTGACCTCATGTGACGTTTTACTGCAGCGCGTTGCATGTTATAACACGTCACTGTTCTTGCTCAGCAAAAAGCAGCAGTAAGCTTTTCCTGCTCAGACACACCTGGTATGTGTGGTAAGACCCTCCTGGACCCTCCTTCTGTACTGTAGCATGTTTTCACTTCGGACTAAGTATTCCAAGGTATGGTAACGGCATTCAAATGCGGCCTGTGTGGATTTAGCTGCCTTATTGATGTTGTAGAATTGCAACCCAGCTCAGCTAAAGACAAATAAATCCACCAGTTCCTGAGCGAATAACAGCTGACCCTGATCTTGTCCGATTCTGGTTGTGCGCCCTTTATTAAAAGTCTTTATTTATCTTATACCCCACCTGCTGTAGATCTGGATGAAATGTCTGATAAGGCGTCGGAGCACGATGAGGGCGAGCAGGAGGGCAGCACAAAGGCCTCGTCTCCCGGCTCCAGCAGCAGCATGCCTCTACCCTCCGTCCTCCTCGACCGCAAGATGGAAGCGCTCACTTTGGAGTGGAACAAAAGCCCCGACATGCTTTTTACCATCCACCCAGTTGACGGCTCCTTCCTCGTCTGGCACGTCAAATACCTGGACGAGTTCATCCCCGGAATCTTCCGGCAGGTCCAGGTAGGCACGTCCACACAAAGGGTCGCCTTTTGCCAAGATAGCATACAGATTTAGCATACATGCTAAAGATGTTAGTAAGATCTACCTAGCTCCTAGCTAATGATTCTTTAGAGAACTCTAAAAGTAGCAACGAACACGATTTTAAAATCATTCATTGGTGTTTGTTTTGCTGCCTGAAAGAATTGGTGAGCATCCATCACCCAGCACCTGGTTTGGCTAATCAGTATTTCATTATGGTTATCAGTCATTGAATTTAACAAATCCCTGCAATCCAGGAGGAATCTGGGACCAGCTTTGTTCTTCAAGCTAGCTAGAAAATTGTCTTCCTATTTCAGAATAAGAAATGATTGTATTGATGTTTATTTGCATTAATGCAGATTTTTCTTGACTGGACAAACACAGTTATTGCCAGGAGGGTGCCCGCATGCTTAGAGAGCTGTATGCAGCACCGTGGTGTAAACCTGATGTCTGAAGTAGGATGAGGTATGATGTAATTGTTGCTCCCCGTCTGTCCCAGGTGGCGTTCTCCTCACGGATCCCTGTGGCGTTCCCTACAGGAGATGCTAATTCTCTGAGTAAGAACATCATGATGTATGCCTGCACCTTCGCTGAGCGAGACAGCGGGGGCGCTCTAGAGCCGGACGGGAAGGAGCGTCAGATTCCTCAGAGCGCGTCGGCGTCCGCCGGCCTCAGCTCTCTCGGCCTGGTTTAAGGTGTGAGGTTTGTGTGATGTGTGGGGTCTGAGAGATGTGTGGTGTGTGAAGTTTGTGAAGTGTGAGAGGTGTGAGAGACATGTGATATGTGCAGTGTGTGGTGTATACAATTTGTGTACCACCTTAAATTCCATACCACCTTAAATAAGGTGTCCAGGGTGGTTAATAAGGTGTTGGTAGGGGGTTACTATGGCATCCCAGGTGGTTGCTAAGGCGTTGCTAGGCGGTTGATATGATATCCCAAGTGATTGCTAAGGCGTTGCTAGGCAGTTGCTACAGTATCCCAAGTGGTTGCTAATGCATTGCTAGGCAGTTGCTATGACATCCCAGGTGGTTGCTAAGGCGTTGCTAGGTGGTTACTATGGCGTTTCTAGGTGGTTGCTATGATATCCCAAGTGGTTGCTAAGGCGTTGCTATGGTATCCCAGGTGGTTGCTAAGGCGTTGCTAAATGGTTGCTATGGTATCCAAGGAGGTTGCTATGGTATCCCAAGTGGTTGCTAAGGTGTTGCTAGGCGGTTGCTATGGTATCCCAGGTGGTTGCTAAAGCGTTGCTAGGCGGTTGCTATGGCATCCCAAGTGGTTGCTAAGGCGTTGCTAGGTGGTTGCTATGGTATCCCGAGTGGTTGCTATGATGTTGCTAGGCGGTTGCTATGGTATTCTAGTGGGTTGCTATGGTATCCCAGGTGGTTGCTATGGTGTTGCTATGTGGTTGCTATGGTATCCTAGCGGGTTGCTATGGTATTCCTAGTGGTTGCTAAGGCGTTGCTAGGCGGTTGCTACGGTATCCCAGGTGGTTGCTAAGCAGTTGCTAGACGGTTGCTATGGCATCCCAGGTGGTTGCTAAGGCGTTGCTAGGCGGTTGCTATGACATCCCAGGTGGTTGCTATGGCGTTGCTAGGTGGTTGCTAAGGCGTTGCTACATGGTTGCTATGGTATCCCAAGTGGTTGCTAAGGCGTTGCTAGGCAGTTGCTATGGTATCCAAGGTGGTTGCTAAGGCGTTGCTAAGTGGTTGCTATGGTATCCCAAGTGGTTGCTAAGGCATTGCTAGGCGGTTGCTATGGTATCTCAGGTGGTTACTAAGGCATTGCTAGGCGGTATCTATGGTATCCCAGGTGGTTGCTATGGTGTTTCTAGGGTATTCTAGGCGGTTGCTATGGTATCTCAAGTGGTTGCTAAGGTGTTGCAAGGCGGTTGCTATGATATCCCAGGTGGTTGCTAAGGCATTGCTAAGTGTTTCCTTTGATTTCCTAGGAGGTTGCTATGGTATCCCAAGTGGTTGCTAATTTCACTGCCACCTTAAATTTTCCTGCCACTGGTGTGTACAGTGTGTGTTGAGTGTAGTTTGTATAGTGTGCGGGCTGTGTACAGAGTGTGAGTTGGGTTTTGTATAGTGTGCTTAGTTTGAATGGGGTTTTGTATAGTGTGTGTGGTGTGAGTGGGGTGTGTACACTGTGAGGTGAGAATGGGATGTTTGTAAAGTGTGTGTGTGGTGTGAGTGGGGTGTGTACACTGTGTGTGTATGTGTGTGTGTGTGTGTGTGTGTGTGTGTGTGTGGTGTGTGGAGTGTGTGGGGTGTGTGAGTAGGTGTGTGGGGTGTGAGTGGAGTGTGTTTAGTGTGTGGGGTGTGTGTAGAGTGTTCAGTGTGTGTGTGTGGTGTGTGGTGTGTGTGGTGTGTGTGTGGTGTGAGTGTGGTGTGTACAGTGTGTGAGGTGTGAGTGTGGTGTGTACAGTGTGTGAGGTGTGAGTGTGGTGTGTACAGTGTGTGGGGTGTGAGTGGAGTGTGTACAGTGTGTGTGGTGTGAGTGGGGTGTGTACAGTGTGTGAGGTGTGAGTGTGGTGTGTACAGTGTGTGGGGTGTGAGTGGAGTGTGTACAGTGTGTGGGGTGTGAGTGGAGTGTGTACAGTGTGTGTGTACAGTGTGGTGTGTGTGTGGTGTATGTATGGTGTGTGTGTGTGTAGTGTGTGTGTGTGGTGTGTGTGTGTGTGGGTGTGTGTGGTGTGTGTGTGTGTGTGTGTGTGTGTGGTGTGTACATGGTGTGGTGTGTGTGGGGTGTGTGTGGTGTGTGTGTGTGTGGTGTGTGTGTGTGTGTATAGTGTGTGTGTGTGTGTGTGGTGTGTACAGTGTGTGGGGTGTGTGGAGTGTGTGTGTGTGTGGGGTGTTGTGAGTGTGTGTGTGGTGTGAGTTTGTGTGTACAGTGTGTGTTGAGTGTGTGTGGTGTGTGTGTGGTGTGTGTGGTGTGTGTGTTGTGTGTGTGGTGTGTGTGGTTTGAGTGTTGTGTGTGTTGTGTGTGTGTGTGGTGTGTGTTATGTGTGTGTGGTGTGTGTACAGTGTGTGAGGTGTGAGTGGAGTGTGTGTGTAGTGTGTGTGTGGTGTGTGTGTGTGTGTGTGTATGTGTGTGTGGTGTGTGTGTGGTGTGTGTGGTAGTGTGTACAGTGTGTGTGTGTAGTGTGGTGTGTACAGTGTGTGTGGTGTGAGTGGTGTGTGTGAGTGTGTTGTGTACAGTGTGTGTGGTGTGAGTGTGTGTGTGTGTACGTGTGTGGGTGTGTGTGTGAGTGGAGTGTGTATGGTGTGTGGGGTGTGAGTGGAGTGTGTATAGTGTGTGGGGTGTGAGTGGGGTGTGTACAGTGTGTGTGGTGTGTACAGTGTGTGGGGTGTGAGTGTGGTGTGTATAGTGTGTGGGGTGTGAGTGAAGTGTGTACAGTGTGTGAGGTGTGGTGTGTGTAGGTGGAGTGTGTGTGTAGTGTGTTGAGTGTGTGGGGTGTGAGTTGAGTGTGTGTCGTGTGTGTGTTGTGTGTTGAGTGTGTTGTGTGTGTGTGGTGTGAGTGGGGTGTGTTTTGTGTGAGTGGGGTGTGTACAGTGTGTGTGGTGTGAGTGTGGTGTGTATAGTGTGTGGGGTGTGAGTGAAGTGTGTATAGTGTGTGGGGTGTGTATAATGTGACGGGTGTGAGTGGAGTGTGTATAGTGTGTGGGGTGTGTACATTATGTGTGGTGTGAGTGGGGTTTGTATAGTGTGTGTGGTGTGAGTGGGGTGTGTGCAATGTGTGTGTGGTGTGTGCAGTGTGTGTGTGTTGTGAGTGGCGTTTGTGTGGGGTGTGTTCGGTGTGTGAGTGGGTTGTGTAGAGTGTGTGGGTTGTGAGTGGAGTGTCTGTAGTGTGTGTGTGGGGGTGAGAGTGGAGTGTGTACAGTGTGTGTTGTGTGAGTGGGGTGTGTACAGTGTGTGTGTGTGTGTGAGTGTGTGTTGTGTGTGTGTGTGTGTGTTATGTGTGGGGTGTGAGTGAAGTGTGTATAGTGTGTGGGGTGTAAGTGGAGTGTGTATAGTGTGTGTGGGGTGTGAGTGGAGTGTGTGTGGTGTGTGGTGTGTGAGTGGAGTGTGTACAGTGTGTGGGGTGAGAGTGGTGTGTATAGGTGTGTGTGTGTATGTGGTGTGTGTGTGTGTGTGTGTGTGTGTGTGGGGTGTGTGGTGTGTGTGTGTTGTGTGTGGGGTGTGAGTGGAGTGTGTGTATAGTGTGTGTGGGGTATGAGTGGAGTGTGTATAGTGTGTGGTGTGAGTGGGG